>RJWJ010015148.1:0-36723 GCA_004363605.1 Indri indri | reverse complement strand
TAGAGAAATGCAAATCAAAACCACAATGAGGTATCACCTAACCCCAGTGAGATTGGCCTTTATCAAAAAATCCCAAAACATCAAATGCTGGCGAGGATGCGGAGAGACAGGAACACTCTTACACTGCTGGTGGGACTGCAAATTAGTGCAACCTCTGTGGAAAAGAATTTGGAGATACCTCAGAGAGCTAAAAACAGAAATACCATTCGATTCAGCATAGCACTATTAGGCATCTACCCAAAAGATCACAAAACATTCTATGATAGAAGACATCTGCACCCGAATGTTTACGGCAGCACAATTCACTATTGCGAGGATGTGGAAACAACCCAAGTGCCCGTCAATCCATGAGTGGATTATTAAACTTTGGTATATGTATACAATGGAATATTACTCAATCATAAGAAATGACAGTGATCTAGAACCTCTTACACTTTCCTGGATTAATCTTAAACCCATTATCCAAAGTGAGGCACCACAAGAGCAGAAGAATGGGCTCCACTTGTACTTGCCATCAAATTGGTGCTAACTGATCAACACTAGAGTGATCATGTGGCACTAATACTCTCCAGGGATTAGGGGGATTTGGGGAGGGGTAAACCCGCAACTAAAGGACACGGGGAGCACTGTAGGGGGGAAGGGCATGCCTTTAACCCTCGCTTGGGTGAGGCAAAGACATAAAGTGTAACCATAATGTTTGTACCCTCATAATATCCTGAAATAAAAATAAAAAAAAAAGAAGTGTGTTTTGGCAGGGTGTGGTGGCTTAGCCCTGTAATCCTAGCACTTCTGGAGGCCGAGACAGAAGAACTACTTGAGGCCAGGAGTTTGAGACCAGCCTGAGCAAGAATGAGAACCCTGTCTCTACAAAAAAAATAGGAAAATCAGCCAGGCATAGTGGTGCAGGCATGTAGTCCCAGCTACTAGGGAGGCTAAGGTGGGAGGATTGTTTGAGCCCAGGAGTCTGAGGTTACAGTGAGCTATGATCACGCTACTGTATTCTAGCCTGGGCGACAGAGCGAGACTCTGTCTCAGGGGGAAAAAAAAGTATATTTTTATTGTGAAAATAAGGTCAGAGACCTAGGTCCCTTACATATGAGAAGAAAAAGGCTCTACAATGGAATGCATGGTTGCTTCAATAAAAGGACTTTTTAAAATACTAAAGATTTCATTTTTTTTTTTGGAAATGTATAAAAGGCATTTTGTTTACTCAAATGATGCAGAAGAACTTTGTACATTTATAGAGCAATGAGGGGAATGTGATATGACAGACAGATTTGACCACATGAAATTTATAAACTTTCATACATTGCCCCAGTGCCTTTATACCTACATGAAAGAACTAAATGGTAAACAGCAAAGGTGGTAAAACAAAAAAACAACCTCCAATTCTTTTGTTTGACAGAACGCAATCAGGAACAGGAATAAAAACCCTGAAAGATTTCATTTTTTTATCTACCTAAGTCGACAAATTTTATTGTTTTTAATTATTTTGATCTGAAGAGTATAAAGGTTGAGTAGGTGACTAACTTGAAATTCATTACTACAAACATACTGCGCAAAGACAAAAACTAACTTTTATAAACCGGCTTCCACATTCAATTTCAGTTGAAAATTCAGGGTAACAAATATTATTGTTGATTTTCAAGATAACTTTTCTTCCTTTGAATGCAGATAAAGGTGATCATTTGGGACCACAGTTTATACATCATCTGAATTCATTCCACAACCAGTACGTGATTATCACATGAGAAGTACTCGCTATTTGTTGATATTTGATAGCAGGTAATCTTTTTTAGCTGCAAGACCACTAGAGGTCACCAGTGCAACACTTTCGACACTGATTCAGCTGGTTATCAGCCTAAAGGTCGATTCTCAACGATAGTTTCTTAAAAAAAAAAAAAAAAGAATCTTGCTTAAAACAAAGAAATAAATTACTTCATCAAATTTTTCTATTGCAAGAGCTTTCTTTAAACAAATTTTGTAACTAAAGGCAAACACTAGATATAGGTGACTTTCATTTAATGATTTTAAACATTCTTTAGCACTTACTGAAGAACTAAAAAAATATTTAGAAACTGTAACACCATTCAGAAGTAAACTTTAACATCCAAGGAATTAAAAAAGAAACTTCTAAGTACTTTAGATCTGGAAGCAAATTAATGGCAAATTCAGATTACAGCAATTAATAATAAAACCATAACACCACTACTTAAAATAGTAGGTTCTCAAGAAATGTTAGTACCCTGGCCCCTTAATAGTCAACTAAAACCATACATGTGAATTCAAAGCACTTAAATATTTGGGGCCAGGCAGGGTTCAGATGTAAACAATTTTAAGATAAAGAGTCAGGTGACCCACTAACATTTTACACAACGCAAAGAACACCAAAAAAGTCGTCATCATACAAAGGTTTCAAAATCTAGCTCATTATATCAGAATCACCAGGGAGCTTAGAATTAACACACACACACACACACACACACACACACACGCACACACACACACACACCCCACACGCAGATTTATCTCATAATTCAGTGTGTTGGGGCAGGCACAGAAACTTTTGTATAATCATCTACAATCACTTACTTAAATACTTAAAATATTTAAGCAGTCAAGGCCCCCACTTAACAGGGTACATACTCAATCTCTATCTTTCCAAGAATGGATAAACAAAAAAAGTGCACACAAGACTTTATAAAATTTCATAAAAATAAAATTTTCCAGTTTTATTGATGGGAAAGAATTCCAGGGAAAAGAAAAACACTAATAAAATACTAAAATGTCCTGAAGCAAAGAAAACTTATACCTTATTTTTTATCTCTTCTACTTAGGACAGAGCCTAAAATAAGGTTTAATAAATTATCAAATACCACCACCATCCTCTAAAATCCCAATGTCATTTTACATAGTGATAAGTTGGTTTAAAGCATAATAGATACTGAATTTTTTTTCTGAACCTAAGTCTAACACCAGATACTCAATTTTTAAATAGCAAGTCTGTATTCCAATAACTTCATATTCATCTGGCATTTTAAACCATAGCCACACGTAAGCTCCTTTTCCATAAACAGAAAGTTTACCCCTTCAAGGTATGAAACTTCAAGCCATTTTGATGGTATTTTCATTTCTTTTTTTAGAATTATTTTATGTAGAGATGGGGTCTCACTATGTTGCTCAAGCTGGTCTCAAACTCCCGGGCTAAAGCGATCCTCCTGCCTTACCCTCCTCCCAAAGTGTTGGGATTATAGGTATGAGCCACCTCGACTGACCATTAATGGTATACTTCCTTTGAAACATGTTTCCTGATATACTGACCATTTTTAAATCTGTTATACACAATATAAAAGTTCATAAAAATTCTGAAATACTGCAAAAGCCAATAACATGGCACTGACTCGGAATCTGCAAAATAGAATTAAACACATCCTGAGCTGCACAGAGCCATTTCCCCTATCAGACTATACACTTAAAACATCCTATTGACTTGAAGAGTTTTTCTCACTCTCTTGCTGAGGCTTTTTTATCTATACTACTGAGGTACTGGCAACATGCTTCCCTCTTTTCCCAACCAATCTATTTTCCAGCAAGCTGGGAATCCAAATTATGGCTAAGTTAAAAATAAATGGACTATATTACTTCTAACTTATGTTATTTCTGTATCTTGAAAAGAGAATGAAATTCTTTATACAATATGGTGGGCTATACATTTTTCAAAATAGACTAAAGAGTTCTATAAGTGACTTTCATTTTTTATTGTTTCATTTTTACTGCTCACAAGATTGATTCTTTGGGTTGAAGTCACTGACAAGAGAATGTTGAGTAAATGAAATATTGCTGTACTATCATAAAATAACAAATAATAATGGTTTCCACACATTAAATAACACAGTACTTCACAATGAGAGGGGAAAAACATGCTTAAGACTAGTATGTTTCTTGAAATCTTTTTTTTAACCTCAAGAGATATTTCAAATTTTATAACAAAAATAAGATTACAAATAATTTTAAAAGCAAGTTTTCAAGAATAACTTAGATTCATTTATTACTCTTAAAACTCAAAGTACTTTTAATAATTAACCAATAAGATAGTTACTGATTAGGTAAGCTATTTAAAATCATTACAAATTTTGTTATTAATGTGAGAAAAAGACTTAGCTATGTAGTATGATTTTCACTAGTACAGGTTCACATTCCTTCACCAATGCCCTTGAAGTCACATATGTTCTAGAAATTATTACTAGAGCATATATACCACATACTGCATTAACATCTCATCTAATGCAAACTGGGGCAGTAACACAATCAAACAGATTAATCTTTCTTTTAAAAAGTATATAAGTTTTCTAGCACAGCATGGTAAATTATAAGTTATCACTTATAAATTATAAGTTATCCTAGCAACTCAAGCTGAGGCAGGAGGATCGACTAAGGCCAGGAGTTTGAGACCAGCATGGACAACAAGAAAGATCCCATCTCTTCAGAGGAAAAAAAAGAATCTAGACATGGTTTGCGCTGATTATTGTGAGCTCTTTTCAATCAGTTACACAGTCTTTCACAATAGTTGAGGCAAAGAAATGTTTTAAGAAGTATATGAGTTTTCATCAGGTACGAGAAAGAAAGAATATAAATAGCCTCACATCACTTCAGGGAAGGTTTCTGCCATCAAACGATTAACAAAAATCCTTTAATTTTCAGAACTTTTTGGATTTCAGAATTGTAAATAAAGAGGAAGAAGAGTAACAACCATCACAAATATTTATCAAGGATGTTATGTGCCAAACACAGTTTTAAGTATTTAAGTGTATTAACTCATTTACTCCTCACAATGATTCTGAGTTGATACTACTTTCCCCACTTTACAAAATGAATGAAGTACAAACAACTAACTTGCCCAACATCCCAAGAAAAGCAGTGGAGGTGCTAAGATGTGAATTTATGCAGTCTCACTCCAAAGTACATTTTCCTGCTAACCAAACTATAAAGCTGCTCAACAGAATGGGAAGAGAAAATCAGATAGTGAGATAAGGGCAGACATATTAGGGCTCACAATCTTACGACATTACCAGTGCCCCTTCTACACCTAAAGCAGATATAACTTAGGCTCCAGGCAGCTATGACACAACTATCTGAATTGGCAAGTGGGATGAGAAATATTTGCCAACCCAATTTTGCACTAAGAACAACGGAATATTAAACCAAATCAACTGTCCTTGTTTTGCCATTAGTTAAATTCAACAAACGCCACCAAAATGTAAGCTCCGTTAAAGTATAAATTTTTTGTCTTTTGATCACTGATATTATTCCTAGTACAATGCCTGGCATATGTAAATACTTAATAATTTTTTGCTGCTAAATAAATGAATCAAGCCATAAAGTTCTAGTTTTCTCAACTGTAAAATATGGTAATGACCACACACGTACAATCTTTTACAGAATCTCAAACCTAAAAGTATTTATTTCATCTATGACAAATGACATTACTTTAAAATATGGCAAAGATGTTTTTTATACGCATAAAGGGAGAATTCACAGTGATAAGTGTTCATGATTGTAGAAATTTTACTAATCTACTCTAATTCAGTATATTAATGATCAAAATTTTAAAAATCTTTAAAACAGTTAAGAAACTGTACACGAATAGCCTGAAAGAACCCTAAATTCAGGAGTGAAGTATTTATACTCACATTTCTACAATAGTAAATCCAACCAATATATAGTTACGTATCCTAAACCTGAATATAATCTCTATATTATACATTTAACTAACCTTAAGCAAGTCAATAACGTTCTTTGGAAAAACCCTTTAACAACTCATGGTGACACTGTTATTTTTCACTTAAAAGATTCTGCAAAAGAGGATGTCTCTGATTTGGCCCATAGCCACTGGTTTTGCAAGATATCCTGAACTTTAGCTCTCTGGAATTCCATGACTTCCTCCCACAAGGCCTATGAAAAATTCTTGATATAAATTAAAACTTAGCTGTTAATAAGTCATTTAATTCTTTTTAAGAAATGGCTTTTAAATATCTCAGAAAAAAGTTATTCACATTACTTATTGCTAGTTCATTTGAACAACTAAGAAGTACACCAATTATAGAGTACACTGCTTCTACAATTTGACGTTAGGAATTCTAATAAGAACTTTTCTTTCAGATCCTCACATAAACACATATAATTATGTTCCATGCTTTTTAGTTTCACCGTAAGACAATTCTCACCACAATGTGAAAACTTGATAATCGCCCCCTAAATTGTCAGCTCAAATATCTCCTAGAGAAAAACTGTTTTCCTTTCACACTAATATCTTTTGCTAACGTTGTTTGCTCACAATAATATCCTTCTCCATTTTTTCCCGTCCAAATCCTACCTATTCTTTAAGACCTAACTCAAAATCATCTATTTCTTCGATCCCCAACCCCAGTACCGGTCCATGGCCCATCAGGGACCCAGCCAAAGAGCTCTGCTGCCACCCTAGCTCCCACCCCGTCCATGCAAAAATTGTCTTCCATGAAACTTATGAATGGGCAGCGAAGAGGGGTGCCACACAGCAGGAGGTGAGCTGCATGCAACCAAGGGACGCTTCATCTGTGTTTATTAACTGCTCCCCATCACTCACATCACCACCTAAGCTCTGGGCCCCCAACCCCCATCTGTAGAAAAATTGTCTTCCCTGGTGCCAAAAATGTTGGGGACTGCTGAATTCCATTAAGCCTCCCTGGATATCTCCCACCCCCGCCCAAGCTCTCTTTTTATTCTCAATCATAAGCATTCTCTTAGGAATTCTCAGCCTGAACCATGACATGGGAAACCTAGGGAGACAATGATTTTTCTATGAGAGGAATGAAGGTATAAAAGTTCCTTCTTCTTTACTTTCTTTTTAAAAACTATACATAAGGCTTCATTGGATAGATGCATTTGAGGGATAGGCGTGCTTCTAAAATGTTAAGAGTAACCAGGGCAGGTCCAAAGGGGGGCAAAAACAAACAAACGATGGCCACTTCTGGACCATCTGGCCACTTCTGGATCAAAAGAAAATTGAGAAAGACATATATTTTTATTTACATTATCTAGCCCGCTCAGGTGGTGAGAAAAAAATCGAAATGGATAGTCCAAGTTTTACTTAGAAATGGTATATATTTAGTTGAAATACCTTCAAGAACCCAAGCATTACTTAGGAAATCTGATGACAGTAGTAGCTAGACAGAAGACAGACAGGATATATTTGCAAGTAAGTACCTAACCTAAAAGCTAACAAACCTTCTACCTGATATCACTATTCCTGTATTTCTTTTACTTTCCATACTATGCAGAAAGTAAGTTCCTTGAAAATACAGGCCACATCATTATATCCTACTACAGTGCTACCCTAGCAACTCACAAATTACATTTTCCATTCTGCATAATGCAGGTGCCAACTAAATATTTATTAAATAAATTAATGTTTCCCCAAGTCTAGGAAATAAACAGAAAAAAGAGCAAGTCATTCTGGCTCCCACCTACTTTAAAGTAATAGAGGCCCACTCCTAAATATTAATAGAAGGTATCATTTTTTTTAGTGAACTGTGCTAATTAATTTGAATTTTTAATACAAATTCTCAAATCAAAAAGGGTGAACATCAATGCTGAATTTCAACCCCCTCTCTCTCTCTCACTCACACACACACATACACATACTCCACATTTAACTTATTCTTTATAGTCTTTCTCAAATCCACAAAGCAAAAAGTTCATTTTTTATATTTTGGTTTCTCTACTTCTTTCATTCTATTGAAGAATAGTCAAAAGAATACTCAACCTCCAATTACCAACAAAATTTCTTTCTTCCATTTCAGTGTCTGCATCACTTATCCTCTTTTATGGACAACAGGGTATACAATCCTTTAAACACATTTATTAGTACAGGCTATAAACTGCGGTAGACTCTGAGAATATAAAGCCCAGGGAAACTCCAAAGGAAGATGAAGAGTAATGCAGACGGATGGGCAGCAGGAAAGAGAAAATATAAAATATGATGCAACATGAGGCTAGAGAAACAGGTCAGAACCAAGCTAGCCAGGACCTTAAAGGTTGTATTAAGAATTTGGGGGAGCCATGGAAGTTTAAAAAAGTGAAACAGTGAAATAATCAAGATTTGCATTCCAAAAAGATTATTCTTGCTACTCATTGTGATCCCCTCACAGTATTTTCCAGTATCTTTTCAATTGAATAATTATTTTTCTCCCTTCTTGCAGTGCTCTTTCAGAATGCTTTGTATATTAAAGTTTTCCACTCTTTCACTCAACTGTGAGCACTGAACAGAAAGCCACATCTTTCAGTATCCCAGACATTTAATAAGTGTTTATTATAATGAACAAGACTGAAACAGATCTGATATTTTTAAAAACTGTAAGTCCAAGACACTGTCCTAGGTCTTGTGAAAAGAGCAGCACTTTGGCCTGGTGAGTGAATCCTAAGAGATAAAATCTACTAACTCTGACCCTTATATTCAAACTAAACGCTAATAAGCAATAAGCTGCTCTGGGCATTAACTTTTCTATGCCTATCTCTTTATGCCAACTTCTAAATTTAATGAGTCATGCTTATTTCTCCTAGCACTATGCTATAGCTTGGAAATTTGACCCCTCTAAACCTCATGTTGAAATTTGATCCCCAATGTTGTAGGTGGGGCCTAATAAGGAGGTGTTTGGGTCATAAGGACAGATCCCTCAAGGCTCGGTGCCACCCTCCCAGTAATAAGTGAGTTCTTGTTCTATTAGACCTGTGAAAGCTGGTTGTTAAAAAGAGCCTGGCACATCCCTCCGTCTCGCTTCTTCTCTTGCCGTATGATCTCTGCACATCCCCTTCCTGCCATGAAAGGAAGCAGTCTGAGGCCCTCCCTAGATGCAGATGCCAGCACCATGCTTCTGCCATGAAAGGAAGCAGTCTGAGGCCCTCCCTAGATGCAGATGCCAGCACCATGCTTCTTGTATAGCTGGCACAATTATGAGCCAAATAAACCCATTTTCTTTATATTACTAGGACACACTACAATATTTTTACTTGTTATTTACCATTAATTTTACCGAATATATTTACTAAACATATACACTTACAGCCCTGACTCAAGCCATATAACAAAAATATTTGTACCCCCTTAATATTTTGAAATTAAGAAAAAAAGAATGTGGACATTTAAGAAGAGAAAGAATAATTAATAATGAAAATGTGGTCATGCTGTAATACAGAGCAGTCTTGTCATTTTTCTCCTACTAACTCTTAAATGGCTCGTCTACTGTCCCAAAAGGCTATTTTCAAAGCTCTCCCCAATCTACCATTAACCTATATTTTCAAGCTTATCCTTCATCATTACTCTGTACTCTACCCCCAGTGAACCCAAGCATTATCCCCTACAAAGAACCTGTACTTCATGGCCACCTGAATCTTTTGCACACTATTTACACTGTATAAAGTTAACTACTCAAGCCCTGTATTCTCCACCTCCAATAATGCATTATAACTGTTTTACGAATTAGACTAAACCTCCTCCCCTGGAGGTAAAGAGACTTGCCCATGGACACTGTCTTAGCTAGTAAGATAGAAGAATCAGGATAACAAATCTCAAGTCTACTTGAGGGGTCCAATGCCTTCCCTACACCAGGTGGACTCTGTCAACTCTCAAAGAGAAGACTCATAATAAAAGGAATTTGAATCATCCACAGAAAGTAATCTGGTTGGCCAGGCACAATAGCTCATGCCTATAATCCTAGCACTCTGGGAAGCCAAGGCAGGAGGATCACTTAAGTCAGGAGTTCAAGAAAGTAATCTGGTTAAGTTATAGATACAGTCAGTTACCTTATTCCTTGGCCCCCTAAGCCAGGGGTGAGGAAGCTTTTTGTGTTGAAAGGCCACATTAATTTAGCTGTAATAAAATAAGGCTGCATTCAAGAAACTTCAATTAGATACACCTAAAAATGTACATTATTTTGTAAAAATCCATTACATAATAATTTCAAAAAATAAAAACTATTTGTTAATTTTAAAGTTAACTAACCTTTTAATGACTTTGTTGTGTCTGCTTTTTGATGGAAAGAATGTGAATATTTGGCTGCAACATGGAGGTGCACAGTTTCAACTGATCTTCTAGATGCTTATCAGTGATTTGTGATCTTAAGGGGGTCCTGATTTGGGTTAGGTAGGAAAATACAGATTTGCAGCAATAAGTGGCTGAAAAGCAAGAAAGCATTTTTCAGGCATGCTGTCTGAAGGTGTGGGTATTCTACTGCATTTTCCCATATTTCAATTGTATCTTTCTTACCATCGAACAATGACTTTAAAATGTCATCTACTGAGAGCTCAATCAATTCCATCAGTAGTTCTTTAGGTGTCTTGGTGATGTCAACTAGGTGAGGCTATAAATGCTAATTTGAGTGTGATGTCATGATTCTCAAAGTCAGTGCATCTTTCATTGTATTCTCCAACTAATAACAGCCACATATTCTTCACATGATTTGCATATATCATCCTGCTCATAAATGACTTTTGCTAACTAGGAAAAATGTTTATGCAAAATTTCCTTTTGAAGTGTTCTGAAAAAAGTTTTTGAAATGCTTGGATTTTTTGCCACATATCATATATAGACTTAGGTTTACCTTGCAAAGAAATATTCAAGTTGTTTTGATTTGACATGATATCACACAGAAATGCTATATTCCTATAGAAATCTTCTCTCAATAATACACATTGCTGATTCTGTTCTTCATAAAATTTAACTATCTGTTCTCACAGAGATAAAATTTTGGCTAACACCTGTCCCTGTGATAGCCAGCGCACTTTAGAATGATAGGGCAAACCTACATTGAATACCTCATCGCTGGACTTCAGCATGTTATGAAACTGGAGATGCCATGCTGCACTTGCACGAATACAGTTAACAATACTTATAATTTTTTGCAAAGTGTCACTTAAAATAGCAGCTTTAGCAGAGAGATTTGCAGATGCAAGATACAATGACAAGAAATGAGAGCATCTGGATCTGTTAATACTGTTTTTTACCTGTGCAATAAACCCTTCATGTTTTCCTATCATGGAAGGTGCACCTTCTGTACACACACTCACTAAATTTTCCAAATTCAGTTTAACTTCACAACACTTATCTCAAAAGTTGTTGAAGATATCTATTCCCCATGTTCTGTTCACAAGAGTGCCCAAAGCAACTCTTTGCAGCAAAGACAATCTTCTGTAACAACCTCAATGAAGTATAAAACCTTCACTGAGTCAGTAGTATCAGTTGATTCATCCAAAGTGACTGAATAATAAGTATTTTCCTTTTGAAGTATTGCATGGTTGTTAAGTTAAAGGCTAATTCATGCTACCAATCAGTTATGGTTTTCCTTGAAAGACGCAGTTGTTTGTACTTCGAAACATTACTGGGGTCTAAGCATCCTACAACTTCAACAATGCATTCTTTCACAATTTCTACATCACTGAATGGCTTCCCTTTCCTGCCCCCTCCCCAAATATCTAAGCTACTTTATAAGTTTTTTCAGTGGCATTATTTTCAGGCCTTATTGCTGCTTGAAAGAATTGTCTTTACTTTTGCTTTTCATCTTTTAATTTCTGCAATACAACCCTTCATGTCTCTCCCTCTAATGTAAAATATTTGTGATCTTTATGAGTGTTATAATGCTGATGAGCACTGAATGTCTTTAATGTTGATACTGCAGTATCACAAAGCAAGCAAATCATCTTATCTTTAGCAGAAACAAGATAATATTGCAATTCCCAATCCTCATTAAAAAATCTGTTTTCTTCCTTCAGCTTTCTCTTGGTCTTCTCTGACATGATGGCCTGTTAAGCAGACAGAACTGAAAAATACCACTGAGCTATGCAACTATTCACAAATTCCACTTCAAACAGAAACAGTGCACCTTTGTCAAAAGATTACTCCAGTACTTGACCCCCATAAACTCTTGCAAACCAGCCTCCTGCAGTAGTGGTGCCAGTCAGGTGGGGGAAGTTAGAACTAAATCATGAGCACAGCAGCTGTCAATTTAGCCCTTATGGCTTACTAACGTTCTAATTGTACCAGTCAATCTAGGAGGATTATTTCGTTGAAATTTATTTTATTCTCTGGTATTTTAAATACGTTCATTTTAAAAATAAAAGTATGAAAGACGAACAAAAATGTATTAATAAAAATAAAAGGATTTATTCTGTAAAACTTGGATTCAGTCAAAAGGCCCCACTTTAAGGACGTAGATGGAAAGCCACATGTGGCCTTAAGGCCACAGGTTCCCCACCCCTGCCCTAAGCAATCACTTAAAGCCTCCTGCTCCAGGCACCTGTCTAGCCTGGTACTCTGCTACAAACACTACCCACAAATTCTGATTACCTTCTTCAATTTGAACTCCCTCTATCTTCACAGCAATGGCATCCAAGAGATAGCTTCAAAGGCCTTCCTCTTTGTGGCAGTCCAATGATATAGTGACTGTTTCTCCAAAGGTAGTAGATTAGGGGTGTAGGGGTAACAGAACAGCCATTTGAACAAGAACACAGGATTTACAGTCAGACGGTAACAGATTACAATTCATAATTCCAATCCCAACACTTACTAATCATGTTACCCTGGGCAAATTAATTATCTCAGTTTCTGTATCTGTAACATGGATGATATTAATAATACTAATTCTTATCAGTTACTGAAAGACTTAATGGTGACAATAATGATGATAAGCTACACTAAGAAATGGAAATAGCCTGGTGTGGTGGCATGAGCCTGTCATCCTAGTTACTCAGGAGGCTGAGGCGAGAGGATCACTTGAGCCCGGGTGTTTGAGGCTGCAGTAAGCTGTGATGGTGCCACTACACTTCAGCCTGGGCAACAGAGTGGGACTCCATTTCAAAAAAAAAAAGTTGGAAATAAAGCTCAGAGAATATAATAGCATCTGTGTCATTCTTATTTAAGAAATGTGGAGTGGAAGAGGACAAGAGGCTATAAACTCAGGAAAGAGGACTCTTATATATATTCCTCCCCACCCCCACCCCCACGCCCAAAAAACAGAAAACAAGTGTAGTCGAGGATATGGAGACATTGGAACCCTTGTGCACTACTGGTGGGATTGTGCAACCACTATAAAAAACAGTATGAAGGTTCCTCAAAAAATTAAAAATAGAACTATCATATGATCCAGCAATGCCATTTCTGAGTATATATCCCGAAGAACTGAAAACAGAATATCAAAAGATATTTGCACACTCATGTTGATAGCAGCACTATTCACATAGCCAAGAGGTAGAAGCAACCCAAGTGTCTTATCAACAGATGAATGGACAAACAAAATGTGGTATATACATACAACAGAATATTATTCAGCCTTAAAAAGGAAGGGAATTCTGACACATGATACAACATGGATGAACCTCCTTGACAATACGCTAAATGAAATAAGCTAGTCACAAAAAGACAAATACTATATGATTTCACTAATGTGAGCAATCAAAACTAAAAGGAAGATTATGTTGACAAATGTCTTATTAAGATTATAAATTAAACTTAGTAAAACATCTTTTCAAGAGTACAGACTAACAAAACTGCTACTGGTACTCAGTTCAATTCATTATAATTATTTTTCACATACGTATATTCCCCCATGAAAGAGGCAACTACAGGTAGTGCCTGACCCCAAACAAGCATTTAATAACTACTGGATTTATCAAGCAGATCTTACCAGGTAGATTATGACAGTTTCTAATATTTACATAAATTATTTTTATTCTAAGATTATTTAAATACTCTGTATGCATATTGTTCTTACAAAACACAAAACCAAATAAACTAAAAACTAAATACAAAGCTTCCCAACAAAATTCAATTTAACAAGTTACACTTAAAAAAAAAAAAAAGAAATGATGTGGTTTTGCCAAATTTAAATCTCTGCTCACGACATGTAAATGCTATCAACTACACCACCATAAGATTCCTTTAAGTTTGGAATGCCTGGACTCATGAGCACCTCACAGTATGTCGTGTAATTTTTCTCGGTTTCACATTATTCTGAAACATTAATTCCATATATTAGAAAGTAATTTAGTCTTCATTTATTTCAAAAGCATCTTATTCATTAAGATTACCTCTATTATTTTCCTTAATATTAGCCCTCAACGATCAAAACAATTATTGCTTGGCACCACCACAAATATATACGAATACAAATTCTGACCCCAGGGTCAAGTGACAGTTATGATTCAGATGATCTAGGTTTAAGACAATTGCCACTGAAACTAAAATACTAAACTTCTAAATTCTAGAGCACTTTCAGACCTCATTTGAAAACCATATGTTCATTTTATGATTCTGCCGGCAATAGCGAAGTTTCCATTACCTGATAACTCACACTCATCAGGAAGAAGTTTCCAAAGCTAATGGTGGAATCATCTTCCAGGAAATTTAAAAATAAATCATATTCATCTGTCCAAAATGATATAACTCCAGAAGTTGACTTTATAATTTTTTTGTTTTTACTCAAACACCTGCATATTGTTTACCACTGTTCCCAGGAGCCTGTAGAGATGACTCTACAGGCCATACCAAAAAACAAAAAAACAGAATCAAAAAAACTCTTGCTCAGTTTCAGAACTCTAATACTCTCTCTTTAGAAATTATGATAAGAAATTAAGTGAAGGTATTGATAAAGGACTAGCCTGAGAGTTTGGAGACGTATACTGTAATCCTTATTTGTTACTAACCAGCTTTATAACCCTTTCTCTCTCTTGTTCTCAACTTCCTCATTTGTCAAATGAGGGCTGAATCAGCTATCTTTTTAAGATTTCCTAGCTATAAATTTCAACCCCTAGAATTAGGATTTCAGGACTCTGTGGTGATATTTCCAGCACTAATAGGTTAACTCATTATTTACATACATTAATAAAACACCCAAACAGCTCAGTTTTTAAAATGCCTTTGGAAGAACTGTCCACCACATTATCAGTACAAATGTACAGAACCTGAGAATTGTCTTTTACAGTTTGCTCATAAGAAAAATTCACTCATTAAAAACGAAAATTACCACAATTTTTAAAAATAAAGAGAGAGCGGAGAATGGTGGCATACGTCTCTAGCCCCAGCTACTCAGGAGGCTGAGGTGGGAGTATTGCTTGAGCCCAGGAGTTCAAGGCTGCAGTGATCACGATCACTGTACTCCAACCTGAGTGACAGAGCAAGACTTCGTCTCTAAATAGAGAAGTAAATTATAATTAGAAAAACTCACATGAGGCCACATGTAGCAGACACTGGGATGTGCTGCCTCAATGAAGGAGTTATCGTCCAGCTGCTGGGAATGCTGCTGGAAAATAGCCTTCAGCTGTTAGTCCTCTTCAGGAATCGCCTCAGCTAAATTCAGTTACCTTCCTAGGTGGCCCTCATCCAATGACTGACCAAAACATTGTATAAGGGCCGAGCTCCTTGCCCCAACCCAGGCAAATTCTGAGGGCTGTCCCAGCTGCAAAGTTCCCCAATGGGTCAACTGAGCTTTTTGTTGATACTGCATTGCAGCCTAATTTATCCCTCTGCTTCCTTTCACAGATGTGGATTCTAAGAGCATTCCCTAATAAACTTTCTGCATGCTAATTGCTGCCTTAGTTAGCTACCCCAGGGAACCCAACTTGCAACCACTTATGACAGGAAAAGTACAAGAAAATGAAGTTCTAGAAAATTAAGTTCTAGAGTTGGGTCACCCTGCACCTAGCCACCCAGCTGACAATGAGAGACCCCATCACTAGTGGTGAGGAGAACAGAGAGCTCCTAGCACAAAGTGAGAGCGCAATTGTTAAAACATTCATTGGTGATAAACTAGGTAGTTTTCTAGTGGAAGGAAATACACAAGTTGCAAACCTGTGTGCCACATGCTAAACACCTTCCTTGGGCTGTGCACCATTCATAGTCTTCTTTGTTGTTTTTGTTTGTTTTATAACTCTTTAATAATGAGCCAGCACAAAAATAGGCCCAGGACTGGATTTGGCCAGCAAGCCAGTTTGCCAACCTCTGCATTATAAGGTGCAATGTATCAAGTATTTGAGAAATATGAGGAAAAGAGCAATTATAAGGACGATGGAATTAGTTTAAAGGCATTGACCGTTTAGAAAAATATAACAAGAGGTAAAAGTAAGCAATGGGCAATGAAAGCCAGCATGAAACTAAGCACGAAAGCCAGAAGATTCTTTAGCAGCATAAAAAATAACTCCATTTCTAGCAGCAGGATGCCACAAAAGGCTAAGGACCAGGACCTAATCATAAGAGTAGCAGAGCACCAAGGAAAGGTAAACTATCAATCTGGACAGCTCTGTCTCCTTCCACATGGTTAAGGAAAGAATTGGGACCCTGAAAAATGACGGGGACATGAGTTGATTAACCTGAAAAATCTTCAATATCCAGCGTATTGTGTGTATAAATACATACGTACACATATATTATGATATTTTGACATCTCAACCTTTCTGGCAAGGAGAGACTTCCCTTCCCAAGGCTAGCCATTTTTTAGAGATAGCAAGCGCTAAGCAGGGAGCCTGCCTTTGATATTCAAACTAATCAATCCAGAGCCACACCTCCTCTATCTGGCCCCAACACCCCAGAAGGCAATATTCTTCTGCTCTAATCATCCTACTGCCAGGTACCAAACAACTTTGGACCACCCCTATATCTTACAGCGTGACAAAATTATTCAAACTAGCCAATCCTAGACTGTTAACTCTACACCTGTCTTGCGTTTCCCAGAGAAACCCCAATAAAGGCTCTGGCCTAAACCTTCCCCTTCCTGCTTGCTGACTTCTGCCTCCTGACTACTCTGGAGGGCCCTGAATGGCATGCTGCAGCTGTCTATAAGACCTGTGAGTATAATAAACCTTGTGTTCCTGAGGGTCTCCTGTGTCTTCTTCTGTGTGGCCTCATCTGACTGACTATAACATAAAAGAATTTAAAAACCCTAATTGGCCAAGCACAGTGGCTCATGCCTGTAATCCCAGCAATTTGGGAGGCCAATGCATGAGCATCACTTGAGACCAGGTGTTTGAGACCAGCCTCAGCAACACGGATCTCATCTCAAAAAAATTTTTTTTCTTTCATTAGCTGGGCATTGTGACATGCCCCTGTAGTACCAACTACTCAAGAGGCTGAAGTGGGAGGATTGCTTAAGCCCAGAAATTCAAGTTCAGCCATAGACTCCCATCTCTAAAAAAATAAAAAATAAAATTTAATTTAAAAATAGATAGTATAGATGTATGGGGAGGTATAACTCTTTTTTCCTCCTGATTTAAAAGGCACCTGCGTTAAGCAATACTTAAAAATCCATGTTGATAGGTATACAATGGAGAGACATAATTTGTAGGATAATAGCACAAAAAGAGGGAAGGGAATAGGCCTTTATAGGAGCAAAGTTTTTGTACGCTGTTGTAATTAAATTCAGATTAATCCAAATTAAACTGTTATAAATTAATATGTTAACTGTAATCTCCAGGGTGACCACCAATTAACTAAAAAAATACAAAAATATATATATGTAAAAAATAAGAGCTTAGGCAGGGCACGGTGGCCCATGCCTATAATCCTAACACTTTAGGAGGCCAAGGTGGGAGGATCGCTTGAGGCCAGGAATTCAAGACCAGCCTGGGCAGCACAGCGAGATCCCATATCTACAAAAAAAATCTAAAAATTTGCTGGGAATGGTGGTGCACACCTATTGTCCTAGCTACTCAGGGGGCTGAGGTGGGAGGCTGCAGTGAGCTCTGATCATGCCACTGCACTCAAGCCTTGGCAACAGAGCAAGACCCTGTCTCAAAATAAAAAAGAGAAAAAAAGAAGTTTAAATGCTACACAAGAAAGTATCTTAACCATAAAAGAAGGCAGTAATGGCAGATGAGAGAAACAAAGGTATCTGATCTTCAGCAGTGAGGTCTTCTCCAGGGACTCAGTTTAAATAAAAATCTCTTACATATTAGCCCTGCAGTCCCCAACTCCTGGCCTCAGACTGGTACTGGTCCATGGACTGTTAGGACCCAGGCCACATAGCAGGAAATGAACAGCAGACAAGCAACTGAAGCTTCATCTGTACTTTTTTTTTTTTTTTTTTTTGAGACAGAGTCTCACTCTGTTGCCCAGGCTAGAGTGCCGTGGCATCAGCCAAGCTCACAGCAACCTCAAACTCCTGGGCTCAAGCAATCCTACTGCCTCAGCCTCCTGAGTAGCTGGGACTACAGGCATGCACCACCATGCCCAGCTTTTTTCTATATATATATTTTTAGTTTTCCAGATCATTTCTTTCTATTTTTTTTTTTTTAGTAGAGACGGGGTCTCACTCTTGCTCAGGCTGGTCTCGAACTCCTGACCTCAAGCGATCCACCCTCCTCGGCCTCCCAGAGTGCTAGGATTACAGGCGTGAGCCAACGCGCCCGGCCAGCTTCATCTGTATTTTCAGCTGCTCCCCAACATCAGCATCACCACATAAGCTCCACCTCCTGTCAGATCAGCAGTGGCATTAGATTCTCACAGGAGCCCCAACCCTACTATAAACTGTGCATGCGAGGGATCTAGGTTGCATGCTCCTTATGAGAATCTAATGCCTGATAATCTGAGGTGAAACTGAGGCGGTGATGCTAGCCCTGGGGAGCAGCTGCAAATACGGATTATCATTAGCACAGAGGTTTGAGTGCACAATAAATGTAATGTGCTTGGATCATCCCCAAACCAACCCCCCCCCCCCACTGCCGGCCCCATCCATGGAAAACTATCTTCCATAAAACTGGTCCCTGGTGCCAAAAAGGTTGGGGACGGCTGCATTATCCCATTCTTTATCATCCTTCTCTGCTTTACTTTTGTCTGTAGCACTTATCACCACCCAACAAACTTTATTTCCTTTCTCTAACCACTAAAATTTAACCTCCAATAGGGCAAGGGCTTTATTTTGTTTACAGTCCCTAGCACACAGTAGGTGCTAAATAAAGAACCAATGAATGAACAAACAATGGGTAGAGTTATGCTTTATAACAATAGAAATGTCTTTCCTATATTAAGAGCAACCTAAGAGAAACGAATGTGTGTGCACATGTACAACTTGCAGATGTGGTAACAGGAATATAAAGAACTCCCTGAGTTTTATTTTGCCAATTAAAAAAAATTGTAAAAAAAAATCAATTCACGCTGGATCACAGACCTTGCTATGGTTTGGACGTTTGTTCCCTCCAAACCGCATGCTGAAACTTGATCCCCAGTGTTGGAGGTGGTATCTAATGGGAGTTGTCTGGGTCATGGGGGTGGATCTCTCATGAATTAATTACTCACTCTATTAGTTCCTTCAAGAGTTGGTTGTTAAAAAGAGCCTGGCACCTCCCTACCCCGCTTGCCTCCTCTCTCTCCATGTGATCTCTGTACACACAGGATTCTCTTCACCTTCAGCCATTAGTGGAAGCAGCCTGAGGCCCTAACCAAATAGAGATGCCCTATCTTGAACCTTCTAGCCAACAGAATTGTGAGCCAAGTAAACCTTTTTTCTTTATAATTATCCGGCCTCAGGTATTCCTGTATAGCAACACAAAACAGACTAGGACAGATCTTAATGCAAAACTCAGAACATAATGTTTCTAGAACAAAAACTTGGTGGGAAAGGGAGATTCCTTGTACAGGACATGGAAAGTACTACTTGTATTTTTAAAATTGATAAAATACATAAAAATTTTAAAAAAGAATCTACAGAGAAAGTGACCACATACTAATGGAGATATAAGAAAGAGAATTCTGGAAAGATTCAGTCATTGACAAAAGACTTGAAGAAACCAGAGGCCAAAGAGTATGGCAGAGATAGAATATTATTCTGCAGGTAGGCTCTAAACAAAATGCAGCACAAAGATGGCAAACTATATTTCTATATAGATAAAATTATTAAAATTACACTGATGGACATCTGTGACCAAGAGAAGCTGACACAGGAAGTTATCTGGAGAATTCAGAGAACCAATTATAAGAAAGCTCAGAAAACCAATTACTGTATAAATAAAAGACTTAAGAAAACAAATCTACAGGAAGGCTAAAGCAGACATGATGAAAAGTCACTGTCAAATGATCTTTTTTAAGAAAATTAAGAAGAATGGGAATGAAAATTAGTTTGAATATTTAAGGTGTAAAGCTCACAGCTACCATCTAGCCTAATAGTACCTCATTCTTAAATATGAAGAGAGAAGATAGTCAATGGTCACCAGTGATATTTGAGGAAAGCACCTGGTAAGAAAGATGAAGAAACTCCAAGCAAACCAACAATTCAGGGAAGGAAAAATTCAATAAAAACAGTATGCTCAAAAAATTTCCGTGAAGTAAAAAAAAAAAATACCTTTATTAAAAAAAAAAAACCACAGAAGCAGAAAATGTTTTTACAAATTTAATAGGATTGAAAAATGAAGGAGACCATCTCAGAAGAGAGACCAAAAGAGAAGAAAAATTTACAATCAGCAGGAAGTCCATCATCTAACTACTAAACAGAGGAAGTACCCTAGGACTTGGGACTACAACACCACTTCTCAAGAAAGATCAGTGCTGCCTCTGCCTAGGGAGTGTTTGGAAATGTCTGGGGACATTTGTACTGGTATTTAATGCCTATAAGCCAGGGATGCCAAAAGCCCTGCAAGTACAATATAGTCCGACATAAAAATGGTTCCACCTAAATGCCTCCTATTGAGAAATACTAGTCTATGGAGTAAAAAGATTCTCTCAGCACCTGACTACCACGCATTTTTATAGTATTTCAAAACACCAGGATAAACAGAAAATACTAGGAAAAAAATTCAAATCGCATATACAAAAATAGGATCAAGAATCAAAAGAGCAAACTCTTCAAAAGTGACACTAAAGTTCACAGTCAAGAGAAAAGGGGGCCAGGCGTGGTGGCTCACGCCTGTAATCCTAGCACTCTGGGAGGCCGAGGCGGGCGGATTGTTTGAGCTCAGGAGTTCGAAAGCAGCCTGAGCAAGAGCGAGACCCTGCCTCTACTAAAAATAGAAAGAAATTAATCGGACAACTAAAAATATATAGAAAAAATTAGCCGGGCATGGTGGCACATGTCTGTAGTCCCAGCTACTCGGAAGGCTGAAGCAGAAGGATTGCTTGAGCCCATGAGTTTGAGGTTGCTGTGAGCTAGGATGATGCCACGGCACTCTAGCCTGGGCAACACAGTGAGACTCTGTCTCAAAAAAAAAAAAAAAAAAGAGAAAAGGCTTTCAAAATATTAATGGAGCCAGGTGCCTGTGCAGCATGCACCTGTACTACCAGCTACTTGGGAGGCTGAGGCAGGAAGACTGATTGAGCCCAGGAGTTCGAGGCCATACAGGGCTTGCCCGTGAATAGCCCCTGTACTCCAGGCTGGGCAATGTAGCCAGACCCCATTTCTTAAAAAAATAAATAAAAGTTAAAAAATTTATCAATGGAAATTTATTTCCAAACTATCAATAAAGTGTAAGAATAAAATACAGAAATTTTTAAGAGGCAAGTCCCTAAAATTTACCTCCTATGCAACTTTTCTCAAGAAATCGGCTAGGCACTGTAGATCATGCCTGTAATCCTAGCACTCTGGGAGGCTGAGACAGGAAGATTGCTTGAGCTCAGGAGTTTGAGACCAGCCTGGGCAAGAAAGAGTAAGACCCTGTCTGTACTAAAAATAGAAAAAATTAGCCAGGTGTGGTGGCACATGCCAAACTGAGGCAGGAGGATAGCCTAAGCCCAGGAGTTAGAGGTTTCTGTGAGCTAGGCTGACACCACAACACTCTAGCCCAGGCAACAGAGCAAGACTCTGTCTCAAAAAAAAAAAAAAAAAGAAAAAGAAAAAGAAAAAAGAAATGATCAGATAACATATTTCAGCAAAATGAAGGGGTAAGCCAAGAAAGGAGCCAGTAAAAAAAGGGATTCCCGGCAGGAAAGCAGCAGACATTAGCTTTCAGAATAACAACACTGTAACAAATCTCAAGAACAAGTCTAGATCACATCAAGGGGATGGACAGTCCTGGAAGGCAGGCAAGTCCTCTCCTCCCACCTCCACACACAGACAGAAGAGGTTGAACTGGTAGGTAATGACATGTGCTTCAGAGTCTAAAAACTCTGACAGTTGCCAAGAATTTTTGGAAATATAGCAATACATACTTAGAAAACTAAGCAAATAAAAGGGCAAATAACTACAAGAAAAACAAAAAAAAAATGTACAGAAAATGAAAAGTAATCACAATATATTTCTTAAGAATTACTATTTACATGGTCATAATAATGTAAAAACAATTTAATTACTTATATCTGAATATGATGAAAGGAGATATAAAAGGTGTGGAAGTCCTCTACTACCATAATGGGAAGTCGAAAGGTAATGTTCAATATTGCCAGAGATAAGAAACAATGGAGTAGGTCTATTATCTAAAACTAAGGAAGTAAATATCAGAAGAGTTGGAATTGGCTGCTTCTGAAAAGCTAGACTGGGTAGGGGACAACTACAGGGTGTCCCAAAAGTCTCCATACAAAGGAAAAATTTTGTAATGAATATTTTGTAAAGGTAAATTTAGCTACAATTTCCCATTTTCCCTATGTATTTTGGCCATAAGTCTTCTAGTATTTGGGTATGAGTTGAGTAAAATTTAAGAAATAACAGTATTTCATAAATGTAACACTGTAGCTGTTAAAAAATGAGGTAGCTCTATATACACTGAAATGAAACAATATTTAAAATAAATCAACTTTAGTAAGAGCTTATTTTGTATCAACATATTCGCCCAACAATTAGTGCAACAATTTTATTACTGCCAGGCATTTTTCTAGGTATTGGACATGAAAGGATATATCTATATACACAAACACACACAGTCATGTATCAGGGTTTCTCAACCTCAGCATTATAACACTTTGAGTTAATTTTTTTTATCTGCGGGGTGGGAAGCTACCCTGTGCATGTTTAGCAGCACCACCGACTATCCACTAAATGCCAGTAGCACCTGCCTCCAGTTTTGGTTACAAAAATGTCTCCAGACCTTTCCAAATAAATGTCTCATGGGAGCAAAACTGCCTCCAGTTGAAAATCACTTTGGCATGTGTATAGAAAATATTCTGGGCCGGGTGCGGTGGCTCACGCCTGTAATCCTAGCACTCTGGGAGGCCGAGGCGGGCGGATTGTTTGAGCTCAGGAGTTCAAGACCAGCCTGAGCAAGAGCGAGACCCCGTCTCTACTAAAATTAGAAAGAAATTAATCGGACAACTAAAAATATATAGAAAAAATTAGCCAGGCATGGTGGCGCATGCCTGTAGTCCCAGCTACTCGGGAGGCTGAGGCAGAAGGATTGCTTGAGCCCAGGAGTTTGAGGTTGCTGTGAGCTAAGCTGACACCACGTCACTCTAGCCTGGGCAAAAGAGTGAGACTGTGTCTCAAAAAAAAAAAAAGAAAAAGAAAATATTCTGAAAAGATATGCACCCCCAAAAATGGCAGTGGTTGTTCTTGGAACGTTACAATGATAAAAAACTATTGCTACTTTTTTTTTATATTTCTATAGCTAAATTTTTGTATAAATGTATTACTTTAACAATAAATGAAACATTAAAAATATAGAGACTCTCAAAATAAATAGAAGTAACTGAATACAATTACAAACAATATAATAAAATCTTAGCAAGTAAGAGTGTATTTGGCAGTTTTTAAAGAAATCAGTAACAAACGAAATGGGAGAAAGATAAACTAGTCTGTAAATTCACTAAAAATACTAAGAAGTTCATTTTTCTGTTTCATAACAATTTTTGCAACAATAACTATATATTGGCATAAATAAACAATTTATTCCTGAAACTTACCAATTTTAATAAAAGAAAACACCTACTTCATAATTTTTACTGGGTCATTTAAAAAAATAAGGAAGACATAAAAGCTGCCAATAATTCCATCACCAAAAATCATAAAGTATTTAAAAATATTTGTACTCCTTTTCAAAGCATTTTTTTAACACAGCTGATTGATGGTACAGAATATGAAGCTTTGTCTTTATTTTTTGTTTTCCCTTAGCATTGCCAAGTCTTTAAACATTCCTCATAAAAATTACTCATTTTGAATGGAAAAAAGTAACCCCAACAGTGCATTAATCCTAAGAATCAATTCATTTTAATTAAAGTCATGATTTCTCTAATACTCCATTTCCCAGGAGGGGGAGGAGAGAATAAATTATTTTTGATATCTTACAATAAAAACCAGGAAGTCTGGTTTCATTCCAACATCAAATAAGTGGGTGAGAAAGAGTATTAATTTACTAATACATTATCTCCATCCTGTGGGCTCCTTCCCCTAGTATATATATACCCACCATAAAAATTATAAATTGTACCACAAAAATTATGTCAGCTTTCCATCTCTTAACTGTTTAATGAAATGTCCTCAGCAACTTTACTTATTTAACAAATACTTAACAAACACCTATTATGTGCCAGGCCCTTTACTCTCATGCTGCGTATACATGAGTGAAAAAAAAAACTTACAATCAATCTAGAGAGAAACAGACAATAAACAATAAAAATTTACATTGTGAATTACATTAAGTGCTAAGAAGGAAATGACCAGGGTGCAGTGACATGTGCAAAGTATAAAGATTCACAAATACAGAGATTTTCTAGAAACTAAATTCCCATTCCCACACCTCCTTTTTAAATATAAGTTTATGTAAGTCTGGTCCACTTTTAAAGGCTCTAGGAAAAAGCAACATAACAAATGTTAGTCTAGGCCACTATGAAATAGTTTTATTATCTGAGACAACTGTTAGTGGCATATTACACTCATCCATTGTTTTGCCCTTTTTTTCTCTTCCCATCCACTTCACCCCCTTTTTAAAATCTTTGTTTCACCTTTCTCACTCTTTCTCAGGATTTCACTGAAAGACAGCTTAAATGGTTAACAGCTTTCAAAGCTAAAACATCTGTGACCCCTAATTTAAGTTCAAATATAAATGCAAGCCATGCAATAAGGCATTACACAAAATTTTAAATTTTTTACAACTGCTAATAACTCTGTAACAACAAAAAAAGGCATTAACATTGATTTTATTTTGAGGCAGCAAGGCTGGTTGCTCACACATTTAAGAAAGAACACAGCTACATAGGTTTTGTGAAAATTAACACAACCGTCCAGCAATAGTGGACTAGTTAAATCAACTATGGCCCATACACACAGAACATAGCTGTCAGAAAAAAGTGAGGATTCTCTCTATTAGCAGGTTTTGAATAATTAGCAAGGTATGTTAAATGAAAAATGTAAAGTGAAAAATAGGGTGTATAGTTTACCACATGTTGCATCAAAAAGGGAGGAAAATAAATATTTGCTTATATCCACTGGCATAAAGAAACACTAGAGGGATGGACACACACAGTACTAAAAAAGTGGTTTGTTACCAATTCAAAGGTGAAGGTACACAGGATCACAGTGAGTACAAGACTTAATTTTGAGCCATGTATTATTTATTCAAAGAATAATATAAAGAGTTTAAAATTTTTTAATTGGAATTTTAAAAAATCTTTTTACAAAGTTTAAGGTACTGGTATTGACTTGAGATAGCATTACATATTGGTCAAAAGCAACTCAGCAGTTCCTGGTTTTATTACCTATTTTATTAACTGTTTAATGTTGATCGAGCTATTTAACCTCTCATTCATGTTTCCTTCTCTGGAAAATGGAAGTAACAGTTACCTATGATAACGGGTTGGTGCAAAAACACACAGAAAAGCATTCATTAAATGTTAACAAGCGTTACTAATAGTTCTTTTTACGGACATGTAGTGCTTTCACCTAAGTATCAAACACCACAATGTATTTCAATTAAATCCAACAAGAAGTCCTAGCATATTCAAAACCAGTCAGTTCCTGTAAACAGTGGCTTCAACATACTAGAAACAGAAAAGTGAAAGTAACAACTACAAAAAATAAAAGTGCAACAACTTAAGCATGTGCAGTGCAAATCAATGCAATTACAGAAAAGGGAGTGATGTATTACTAAAGCTTAAAATGCAAATAAGAGTGAGGAGGTTGAAGGGAAAGAGGTTGGAGCCATGGATTATACCAAATCATTAAAAGCATTTGGTCATGTAGCTTACTAATTTCAAACCCGATTAATAATCACAATCACCAGATAAGCACTTTAGAAACAGATTTCACTCAGACTATTGAATCACAATGACCAGAGATGGAATTTGCGTTTTTAAAGCCTCCCAGGTGATTACGGTTGACTAGGTTTGGGAGCCACTACAGGTCTCATTCCTTTACAATTAGAGACTTTGTTAAGTACTCCCAAATAAATTTAATCACTGCCTTTGGTAGGGTAGCATCACTGGAAGGAGAGCTAAAGGCAAGATGATCTTAAAATTAGTCTTTCCTACGGGCCTGGTTTGGTGGCTCATGCCATTAATTCTAGCTCTCTGGGAGGCCGAGGCGGGAGGACAGCTTGAGCACAGGAGTTTAAGACCAGCTCTGAGAAAGAGCGAGACCCCATCTCCACCAAAAACAGAAAAAACACTATCTGGGCGTGGTAGTGCACGCCTGTAGTCCCACCTACTCAGGAGGCTAAGGCAAGAGGATCGCTCGAGCCCAGGAGTTTGAGGTTGCAGTGAGATAAGATGATGCCACTGCACTCCACCAAGATGACAGAGCAAGACTGTCTCAAAATATTGGTCTTTCCTTTAGATTAAGCCACTGAAGAACCTTTTTTCTTTTTTTAACAAGAGCACAAATCCACTTTTATTTATTAACTTTTCATTAGAGTTTTCATACAATACCCTTGAAGGGTATTCTGCGTCCAATGGCCTGAGCAGGAAGGTTGCTTCAGAATTTGGCACAAACCATGCCACTGTATATCCAGGGGCACAAGTTACCTTTTCCCAGATTACTCTGGTTTTGTTAGGTTTGCCACCAAGAGTCACTGTGTTGTTCTTTGCTTTCTACACATAAGCACACCTCTTGCCCAAAGAGAATTAAATTTCATCTCTGGCATAAATAAAAACAAAAAATCAATTATGAGAAGAGCTGTGTGCTCCCTTTGGTTCCAGAGACCAGTCAGCAAAAATGGCCTTGGAACACAGCCTTCCAGATATGTTTGCCTTTTAGAAGTCCTATTCCCAGCAGGCCTCCACAGGCTCCTAACTAGTAGAAAGAGTATAAAAACCTTTTAAAGGTAGACATATAATAAGTGTTAAATGTGATAACAAGTAAATGCTGGCTGCCACTTAATCAACACTTACTCATAAATGACTGGAAACAATGCCCAACATCATTCCACCTAAAAACAAAGTAAAGGTCAGGAGGAAGGAAATACGGAGAACATAATTTCAAAATGTGCAAAAGATCTGAACAGGCCCCACACCAAAGCAAACAAGCAAAGCAAGCATATGAAAAGATGCTCAACATTGTATTTCATTAGGGAAACGTAAATTAAAACAAGGAGACACTACTACACACCTATCAGGACAGCTATAATCCGAAACACTAACAACTCCAAATGCTAAAGTGGAGCAACAGGAACTCTCATTCATAGCTGGTAGGAATGTAAAATGATACAGCCACTTCAGAAAACTGTTTGGCAATTTCTCACAAAACTAAACATACTCTTACTATATGATTAGCAATCACAATCCTTAGTATTTATCCAATTACTTGAAAACTCATATCCACACAAAAACCTGAACATGGTAGACTTTATTTACAGTTGCCAAAACTTGCAAGCAACCAAGATGCCCTTCCAAAGGTGAAGGGACAAATAAACTGTGGTACATCCACACAATGGAATATTATTCAGCCCTAAAAAGAAACACCAAGCAACAGAAAAGACATGGAGGAACTTTAAATGCACTGCTACTAAGTGAAAATGCTACATACTATTAATATGTGGCTCCAAGTACAGTCAGCCTTCTGTATCTCTGGGTTCCCCATCCACAGATTCAATCAACAGTGAACCGAAAATATTTGGGAAAAAAACAAAAAATAACACAATACCAGCCTGAGCAAAAGAGAGACTCTGGCTCTACAAAATAGAAAAATTAGCTGGGTGTGGTGGCATAGCGCCTATAGTCCCAGCTACCTGGGAGGCTGAGGTGGGAAGATCGCTTGAGCCCAGGAGTTTGAGGTTGCAGTGAACTATGGTGACACCACTGCACTGTAGCCAGGGTGACAGAGAGATATCATGTCTCAAAATAAATAAATAACACAATAAAAAAATAACACAAATTTAGAAAACAAAGTGTAGTAACTATTTACACAGCATTTACATATGTCAGACATTGTAAGTAATCTAAAGATGATTTGAAGTACACTGGAGGACATGTGTAGGTTATATGTAAATACCACATCATCTTATAAAAGGGACTTGAGCACCCTGGGATTTTGGTGTGGGGGGAATGTACTGGAACCAATTCCCCAAGGATACCAAAGGACTGTATATGACATTCTGGAAAATGAAAAAGTATGGTGGGGGTGGGGGGCTATGTAGGAATTGTCTGTACTTTCTGCTCAATTTTGTTGTGAACCTAAAGCTGCTCTAAAAAATACTGGGGCAGGGGGAGGTATATGCGTGCACACAAGAGCAACCATACAAAATTTGGAGTCAAAAGAAAATTAATTTAAATAAATTTAAAGGGAAGGCATTTTGCAAAAAAAATAAGTAATAAAAATATATTCCACAGTCGAAAAAAAAATAAGAGTGGTCCTGGAACCTTCCTACATTTCTGGTATGTAAAATAGCGCAACTGCTTTGGAAAACAGTTTGACGGTTTCTCAAAAAGTCAAACATGACCCAGCAATTCTACCCTGGGTATGTATACAACCAGGAGTATTGAAAACATATGTTCACATAGAAACTTTGCACATATGTTCACAACAGCATTACTGATAACAGCCAAAAAGTGGAAACAATCCAAATGACTATCCACTGACGTTTAAACAAAAATGTAATATGTCCGTACAATCGGTGAACTTTGAGAACATCATGTTAAGTGAAAGAAGCCAGTCACAAAAAAGCCACATATTATGTGATTCCATTTATAAGAAATGTCCAGAAGGCAACACCCCACAGACAGAAAGCAGATTGTCAAGGGATGGGGAATTTAGACTAACTGCTAATGGGTACAGGGTTCCTGTTTGGGGGTGATGAAAATGTTCTGAAATTAGACAGTGATGACTACACAATACAGTGAATACACTAAAAATCACAGCAATATACATTTTAAAGGGTAAATTTTATGTTATGTGAATTACATCTCAATTTCTTAAGTTTTTTAAAAACTAAGCGTGGCCCTTGATAAATTAATGTTCCTAAGCACTAACATCAACAGCTGCTAATATCACACAAAAAAACAACCAATTGTTGTATGCCTTCTGATAGAAGACCTCATCACCACCTGTAAAGTAACCTTGCCTCCCAAAAAGATAGAATAGGCAAATTCCGATCAAGCCCCTAGATCCAACTAATCAAGTTATAAGGAAAACAAGCAGGACAACAGAATGTGTTAAAGTACACCACAGGTAAGCACTCAGCAAAACCCAGACTCTGGGAACCTTTACAGGACCAACAACTTGATTTCTTCAACAAAAAATGGCAAGAAAAAGATGGAAAGGGTCCCAATCATAATGCATTATTTAGAAATAGATTCAAACAAACTGTTCAAAGATAAGTTTGAAAACTGGAAATTTGGACACTGGATATTTGATAATAATATTAAGGAATATTAAAAATTCTTCACATAAAAATATGTCTTAAAAATTTGGTATACAACTACAATAATGACATTGCAGTTGGCTTTTGAAGCCCATATGTTTTAGACATATACTGAAATATTCATGGACAAAATTATATGATTCTGGGATTTACTTCACAGTAATTTGGGATGGGGAGGAGTGGATAGAAGTACATGTGAAACAAGACTGGTCATGAATTGTTACTGTTTAAGATGAATGACAGGTTTATGAACGGCCAGGTCACAATACTATTTTTCTACATATTTGCAACTCTCCATAGTGAAAAATTAAAGCAAGGTGATATATAATACAACTAAATTTACAATATAGAGGATAAATTGTTAAGAGACAGGCAATGGATGGAAGGAAACTGTTAGATTACCACAGAGGATTCAGGCAGGAACAGCACCCTGAACTAAGACAGTGGTAGTAGAGAAATGAAAAACGCAGATTAAATCAAGGTTATTTCCTTAGTTCAGTGGTCAGGCTTCACGGACATTGTAAACAAAATTTTCTTATCCATTTTTTGTTTAACTAGAAGAGGCTCCACAGCTTTCATCACATATGCAAAGGAGACTACAATCCCAAATTAAGAATTACTGAATTAGAATATATTTTATGATAGTGGCTACCTATACTACATAGCCCCTTGAATCATTATAGTCCACTTTATACACTTTCAACAAACTCTTTCTTTCCTGCTTAGACCTTCTGCTAATGGCGTTGCTTCCAATTGGAATGCTTTTTGTATGGTTGGGTAATCCCCATACTTCAAATCTAAAAGTTTACTTTTAAGCGCTTTTTGAGAATTAAATGAGCTAAGATATATATTGAAGAACTTAAAATGTTTGGCATAAACAGACACTGCTCAATAAATATTAGCTATTATCTGAAAGCCCATTATATATAGGTTTCCATCACCATTTATTCTCTCAGCATTCTAATTTGTCATTTATAACATTTTATTATTTCTAGAGTATAAGCTCCATGAAGGCAAAGTCTCTGTTTCATTATACACCCAGCACCTAGCACAAGGATGCCTGCAAATATATTCACTGAATAAATAATTACGATAGAATCAATAAAACTCAGAGATTGAACATCTACCTCGGGGAGGATCCACTGGCCTCTCTAGAATCTAGTGATGGCAAGGACAGTAATAACAGTAATGATGACAAGGAATAAAGAAGAATGAATAAGTGCGTTATGTCAGAGGGAAGAAGCAAAAACTTCAGATGAACTAAATAAATGTATTTGAGGTAGAAAAGTTAAACAGGAAATTAGAAATACATATGGGACATCAGGAAGCCAAAAATGTAGACTGGTTAAGAACATGGCCTCTAGGGCTGCGGTCCCCAACCCCTTGGCCACAGATCCCAGGCACCTGGCTGCACAGCAGGAACAGAGCCACAGGTGAGCCAGGGAAGCACCACCTGCACCCACAGCCACTCCCCATCGCTCACAGCCCCACCCAGCCCTGCCCCCTGTCAGATCAGCGAGGGCATCAGACCCTCATAGGAGCAGGAAACTCACTGCAAACTGCATGAGAGGGATCCAGGTTGCCGCACTCCCCAGGAGAATCCAACTCCTGATGATGAGGTGGAGCTGAGACAGCAACGTTCCCCCCCTCAAAAAAAAATTGTCTTCCACAAAACCGGTCCCTGATATCAAAAAGGTTGGGGACCACTGCTCTAAAGGCAGCCTAAGTTTAAATCCCAGCTCTGCTGCCTCCTAGTTGCATGATCTTGGGCAAATTATTTAACCTTTATGCCTCAATATTTTAGTGTCGGAAAAAAGAAAAAACAATTTTACCAACTTCACTGAGTTGTTTTGAAGATTAAATGAGTACATGCTGAAGCACTGGAATAACACTTGGCAAACAGTAAACAATAAATGTTAGATATTATTGAGATAGTAAATGGTAGCTAAAATCTGATTTCAAATTAAATATACAGTATGAAAACATAAAAGAGAACCAGAACTCCAAGTAACAACTGGGAACAAAGGAAAAGAAACAAGAAGAAAAGTGGTAAGTGGACCAAAGGGAAAAGAGAGTGAAAGCAAAAGGAAAGAATTTTGAGGAAGAATTATTGAATAGCACAAAGTGTTGGTTCAGTACATATATACAGTCTGTAAGACCACACTATTTGGCAATCTGAAGGTCACTATCAACAGAACTTTGTAGTTCAGAAGAGAGTTAAGGACAGAGCAGAGCAAACAGGCAGACTATAGACTGGAGTTAATGGGTAAGTAGAGGAGAATAAACAGAATGCTTTAGAGATCAGTGGTCCCCAAACTTTTGTTTTTAAGGGCTTCAAAAAGCAACATGGAAAGTGACATAAGGTTGGGGACTCTTAATTCTATCAAAAAATTTTAACTATATTATCATCATTTGAAATAGGAAACTGCACAACACCAAAAATGTACGAAGACTAAAAATCCCAGAATAAAGGGGAGCACCTTTATGAAAAATACTACACTGTTCTGACTTTTTCTGTAATTTCACAGTAAATTCATAAAAATCTTGTCATGGGAAAGGCACCAGGATTTGCAAATCACTAGTCTAAACCAGCCTTTGAAAACCTTGACAATAAAAAGTGCAAGGGAAACAGTTCAAGTTTTCTCCCCTTAAAAATGAAAAACTCAATTTATGTCTAAGCAAAATATCTCCTATTAACTTAAGGATATTTAGGTAGCAACATCTGTCACATTATGACCAATCTGTATGCCAGAGTGTGCAAACCAATTTTTTACTTTTGCTGGAGAATCAGTAGTTTTAGAATGTAAGCTCCAGGACTACATTTTCTATGTATTAACTATGTCAAATTCTTATAGTCGGCAGACAAGCATTTTGGATATACCATAATATGTAAATAAAGTATATTTATATCATTTAATGGTATATAACATACCATTTATACCATATAAAGTATATTTATACCATAAAATATGCCATAATATATAAAGTGTATTTATTACATACCAATAACTACAGAAAAAAAAATATCAGGACATGTCTGTAATATATTAACACATAAAGTAGGCCTGGCACATCATGAAGGCTCAATAAAGCTTTATTAAAATGCATCCATGTGGTATGTGCCACATAATGCCAGACAAACTATGTCAGATTCCATATCTATAAAAAAATGCTAAGACAACAGTTTACCTGGTGGTTGTAAGAGTGGTGGTAAGACCATATACTGGCTTTGGAATCAGACAGACCTGGTTCAAATCTCAGCTGCAATACTTTACAGCTGGGTAACCTTGACAAAGTTATTTAACCTGTAAATTGTCTCATCTGTAAAATAGGAACACCTGCCTCATAAGTTTATAGTGCTGATTAAATAGCAGTTATAATTTTTATATAACATCAATTATCAAAATCCCACAGATAGTCCTTTTTCAAGCCCTAGAACAAATCAATCCAGCTCTCTGGAGGATAAGAGGCCTGCACATTTTTTAAAGGTCCACAAGTGATTCTGACAGGCACTCCTGTTTGGAAACCCTTGTCTTAGAGCCTCAATAACAATGCTTTACCTGAATCCAAGGTAAAGGAATCATCACAGACATGAAAGAGCTTTGAGACAAGATCCTTTAGTTTAGTTGGAAGTTTCTCAGACAGACCCCCCTACCTTAAAAGTCTTCTATTCTTTCTCATAGAATAGAATCACGCAGCAAAGTTCCATTTTAGTATTTTTTCCAAAGCCAGAGAAAATGATTCCATATTAAAATTTTACATAAAAATCAGGTATATCTTAATCCCTTCATGTTCATTATTGAAATTATTCATAATTATTTCAATAATTTCAATTATTCATAATTATGAATAATTTTAATAATGAACACTTTAAAAATACGTGTAGATGAACAGTGTATCCAGTGCTATATATAAGAATAAGTAACTTGTCCTATTTCTATGTTATCTTTCTTAGGAATAAGTTTACAGTTAAAATCCATCGATACTTCGCTGAAACTCTTCCTTAAATTTTTCATTCAACACATACATTTTAAAATATGTATCTCACAAGCAATCTTACTAAAGATTGAAGGTCCCTAAAGCAAACTCAATATTCCAGAAGCAAACATGAAACCCTATTAACTCAATAAAATATTTTAAAGAAATGTATTGCACAAAAAAAAAAACAACACAAATATGAATGTTTTATTCCAAAAGAATCAGTATGAAATAATGAAAATCCCTATAAAAAATTAAGAGTCCAGAAACACTGTAGGACTTCTCCAAAACACGCAAACTTAGAATGGCTACATTATTAATAGAACTACTGTGCCAATAGTAGATCAACTGAAAACAAGCAAGCAAAAGGAATCTTCTTAAAGGACTTTTCTGTTCCTGTGAAGGAGAGAACTGGGAGGGAAAGCAAGGGCTAAAGCAGACAATATGGACTTCATTAACAAACATACAGCAGGTTTTATTAATTCAGACACAATTAACACATTTTCTCAGCTACACTGTTAAAGCTTATTGAAAAGTGTTAAATCCAAAACTTGGATACCGCAGTGCAAAGGTCAAAAAACTTTAACAGGGAGCGGTGAAGTATTATTTAGTGGGCCCAAGCCTTAATGCATTTGTCAATGCAATTTTTAAAAAATAAATGCTTTACCAACTTTGCTCACACAGAAAATTAAGTTTGCAGCACGGAGTAGCAGGTAAGTTGTATACCAACAGAACTCTGTAAGTCCCCAGTATTTTAAAGCAGACTGTACACAAGTTAAAAGAAACAATTTTGACTAAAGCTTTTCAAAAGTTATTTTTTTTAACTTTTAAAAAGTTTTTTAAAAAGCCCAATAGTATATAAAAGCACAATTCTAAAACGCTCAATTAACTAACGGGTGTTATAATTTTTTGACTTCATAAAAGTGTCAAAATATATAAGTAGTTTTACTTTTTAAAAGTTGAACTTCACCCACTTTACGGAGTCAAATAAAAGTTTACTAGTTCAAAACCAAACTAAAGAGACTCAATTTGTTTGAGGACAACCTCTCCACGATAATCCAATCTTCCTTCTTTCAACACCCTATTTTTCCTAACTATTCACCATAGGCATACGACATCTATGACAGCGAACAATACTGCTTACATCCTAAATAGTAACAGTTTGAAGAACAGGTGCAAAACGATTTAGATGCACGCTTTCTTCTACTAAGCCTAAATTTGTCTTGGGAAGGGATTTAAAAATAAACACAAATACCCAAAAAAGTTAATAATCTTTTCCCAAAAAAATGCAGCAAACTTGAAGTCCAAGATATGAGCCGTAAACAAAGTCTTTCAAAAGTTAGGTAAGGTAGCCTATCAAAGGTTCACATTATGAGAAATGAACTCAGGGCTCAACTTTGAAGGGTCCCCAGGACATTTAACTTTGCTTCTGCGTGAGTTAGTAACGTGAGCCAAGTACTTTTTACTTCAAGTTAACATTAAATCTTTTCTCAGTTGCTTTATAAATACAGCACAGACAGTCTGGTTTGGCTTTTTATGAGTAAAGAAGGGGATTTGTAGAGCTAGGGAGAGGTCTAGTGAAGGGTACTCCAAAAGAAAAATTCAGTGTTGAAAGTGTTGATGAGTCACTAACTAGGGAATAACTACAGAATCCGAGTAAGGCAGCATCTCAGGTAAGAAGGTACTTAAAGTTGACCGTGGGAAATAAAAACTTCATAGGTCAGCGGCAAGCCATTGTGCTTGGTAGCAGCCCTGGAAAGCAGCGTGGCTGTCAAGGGGCAAGTGCGTACCAAATCGGAGGGAGGGGGGCAGACATGCCAAATAGGAAAGGCGGGGTGGTCCGGGAAAGGTGGTAAGATGCCCATCCCAGTTCCTCTCTTCAGGTTCTTCATCTAAAGAAGGGCAAACAAAAGCAAACTCCGCGCCCAACAGCCCCAAACCGGACTCTCTCCCACAGAGAGGTGCTCGGCCCCAAGTCCCGGAGGCCCGGGAAGGCCGCCTCCGGAGGAGCCCCCGCAGACGCCATGCTAAAAGCCAAAATGGCTGCCCCGAGGAAGCCCGCACCGCGTAGCTAGAGAGGGTTGGGGAGCAAGATTCTGCGGGAAAGGGGGAGGGGGACTCCAGAAAAAGCCGTTGCCAGGACCATCACCCCGGAGCAGCACAGGTAGGTTCCTCTCGGCCTCCCAAGGCGCGGGCTCCAGCTGAGGGGAGTCCCGGCCCCACCCCCCCGGCCGGGAACCCCGCCGCCGCAGCCGTCCCGCACACCGACCCCAGCGAGGTACCTGCAGTTCGGCCCGCTCCACCTCCCAGTGCGCCCGCTCCATCTCGAACCGAGCCCACTCGTGCTGGATGTAGTGCAGTATCCCTGGTATAGTGTACTGCTGCGGCCGGGACAGCTCGGGGCCTGCCGCGGGACCCGCTCCCTCGGAGGCCGGAGGACCCCCGCCGCCCGCCGCTCCGTTCCCCCCTGGCGAAAGGCTCAGGTTCCCCGCCGGTCCCTGCGGCTGCCGGGGAGGGGCAGCCATCCCGGGGCCGCCACCACCGCCTCCGGCAAGCTCGTCCATTGTGTATGGGGCCCCGGCCGGGGCGCAGGGCAAGACGCCGACAGCCGGGGGAAGGGCTGGAGAGGGTGGCCCCGCACTGGCGGCGGGGTGGAGGCCGGCGGAGAGAGGGGCGGGGAGGGGGTCGTTTCTGTGTGCCTGCCGTGGGTCAGAGCAGGGAGCTGCCGGCCGCCGCCATTACAATCCCTCCTCCATCTGCCCGTCTCACTCACTCACTTTAGGGAAAGGGGGGCCGCAGCGGGAGGGGGAGAGGGGGCAGGGTTGGGAAGGGAATAGACGTAAGGCCGTCGCTGCCGCACAGCATGCCGGGTAGAGAACGCCGCTGCCGCCGCATGCTTTAATAGCCAAATAGAGTTCGGCCTCACCCTACGCAGGCGTACTGAGAACGCACTCCGGGTCGCCGTTAGAGGGCGGGGAAGGAACTCAGGCTCCGCCCCTAGGCCCGCCCTCAGACGGGGTC
>RJWJ010015147.1:0-36508 GCA_004363605.1 Indri indri | reverse complement strand
AAAGACAAGTTCTAGAGGAGAGATTTTAAAAAAATATAGAACATGGAATCCATTTAAAAATAAAAGTTAGTGAAGTCATGGAAACTGTTAACCTTTGGAAGACAATTCCAAACTCCGTTCAGGAAAAAGTCATGTACAACTAAACTACCTCTCTGGGATTTGAATCTCAACCCCTATTACTTAGTTCCTTTCAGCTCCCCACAAATATTGTTTGCTATCCAAAAATCTTCTTGGACTGGAAAAATACCAAAGTCCTAGATGTGACTTCCTATAATTATAATGCCATCATCTACATGAAAAAGTTATATTGTACAAAAATGGAATTACTCAGGGTGGGCAAATTTGAACTGTTGAAAAGTTCAAATGTTAGATTTAAAGAAAGGCACAGAATACTTTGAATCACCTACAAACAAATCCTTGTCAAGGCGAGAGAAGGCCTACTGTGTTTGGTTAATAGATAAGATGGCATTTGAAATAACACATTAATTGTTTATATACAAATGGATGTTATTACATGGTGCTGAAAACAGTCTGTTCTCTTAAGTAGGTCAAGCATTTCCCCCCCCAACCTTGTTTACATCAGAGAGATTTAACTGACATAAGTTGCTTTCTTTACAAATATTGCAAAGGAAGCCCAAGTCAAATACCATAAATCCCAAATTAATGGAGCTCAAATTGGTGAGAGGGTGTTGCCTTTACTTACGTATTTAAATTTATAACATTTTGTTGCTCTTAATCAGTTGATAATCTGCATGTATCCACTAGTTAAAACAATTTTATTGAATGTTTGGAATTTTCAGATGATGGAATATGTACATGAGATTCTGGATCCCCCCCAAGTCAATGTTTGGCTTAATTCTCCCATATTTTAAAGGGCGTGAATGTCCAGCTGTGTGATCTAATGGACAAAAGTGTTTCAAATATACTCACGTCACCATCGTATTCGCTTTTTGACATTCCTGCCCCACTTATATACCTGAGCTTACACAAATGGCCAAAAATTGGAGAAACAAACCAACATTGTAGTTCCTTTGTAAATGTTCTTTTATTTTCACTTCATATTTTGAATGGCCTTAAAAATAACCCAAGCAATGCCAGTCATGTTCTTTGCAGTCTGTTTCCCTGAGGACATTTGTCACAAAACAGGCCTGCAGTGATGCTGTCTTCCTTGGAGAATTTCCCTTCCCTCCTCTCTTCTCTCCCCTCTCTTCCCCTCTCCTCCCCTTCCCTTCCTTTTTTCTTCTCTCATCCCTGCCCGAATCCTAATGGAATGAATCCTCACTGCCAGGGTTAGCAAAAGCCAAACTATAATCTCCCTTTTAATGCATTACATACAATAACATATTGTAGCTTTGAGCCAGAAGTTGAAACTTCTTTATTTATTAAAAAAAGATATTTGTTGACTTAAACTGAGCTAGGACTATATTTTCAGAGTAAAGAATAAAATGAAATCAATCCTGTTTTTTTCTTTTCTTTTTTTTCTTTCTTTCTTTCTTTCTTTCTTTCTTTCTTTCTTTCTTTCTACTTCTTTCTTTCTTTCGTCTTTCTTTTTCTTTCCTCTTCCTCCTCCTTCTTATTCCTTCTTCTTCATGGCTTCATTATTAAATAAAACTGCTTTATAAGTAAAACAAACCCATATACAAATGACTGAAATAAAGGGGCAAAGATTTATCTTCTTTCCTTCCTTTTTCACCCAGGGAACTCTTTTTTCACCCAAGGAGAGATCTGAAGATTTAAATATGATTCCTTAAAATAACCAGCCAGCAATTCTGCAAAAAGGAAATCAAAATAAATACATCTTCTTAGAAGTCAGTTATAATTTCCCTTTTGACTTTTTTCTCTTTGCTTACATGCTCCTTAACCCCTGTTCCTTCTCTGTCCCCATTCCACCTCCTTTGGGGAAGAGCCAAGGATCCTGGTAAGGCATCTGCTCTCCCCCTTCCTTGGCAGCTGATGTTGCCCCTTGAAATATTTCTCATGCAGTTAACTTCAGGAGACTGGTGAACCAATGCCTTCTGATGATATTGATCTAGAAGATATCCCTAAATAATTGCAGCCAATAGGTGCAGTTTTGTGATGGATAAATATATTCTTAGAAATAAATTGTACCCGAATTTGAAGTGAACAACTCAAGGTTGACCTTATTTCCTTAGGTTTCTTTTCAAATGAGTGAATAATTTACTTCCAAGAAGATTTACATTTTTCTTACTTTAATGTACTTTTTGGTTATAATTGAGGCTATTCCTTGTGCTATGACCTTCATGGCCAACATGGAAAAATTAAGTCCTTTGTTTGATTATCTTCTAATTGTAAACGTAGAATGACTGATGTCTTGGTGACAGAATGATCTTACATTCTGATTTTAATTCACATTGGATTTAGGCCTAGTGTCTGAGTCTTGTAATCTTGTTGAGTTTTACAATTTCCCTGCAGATCTATATCTTTCTTCTTTTTGATTCAGTGATGTCTAACCATTGGTTTGTAAGACTAGGTTCTAATTCTCATTTCTAACTCAAACTCTTAACTTACAGTTATTTCTCTACATAAACTGGATCACACAGTGTACCTTACTAAAGGTGGAAGAAATTGAGAAGAACTTTGCTTCTGGTCATGCCCATGATAATTTTCTCTCAGAGAATCTTTATCAGTAGGTTCATTTATGAATTCAGATTTTAGATAATTAGCCTTACTCAGAGGTCAAGAAGTTCAACCTTTTTTTTTGGGAGGCGGGTGGTGGTAGATGACAAAAACAGTGAAATTTCATAAATAAATACTTTATTCTTTCTTCTAAATATTTCCAGCTTTTCTAGTCACAATTGAGGAGGGCGTTTTAAAATAAACATTTAATTTTAGAGTAGAGTTAGATTTACAAAAGAGTTGCAAAAATATTACAGAGTCCCCCTCTGACACTTAGTTTCCCCTACTGTTAACATTACTATGGTATAAGTATCACAACTAATGAACCAATATTGATACATTATTATTAACTAAAGTCCATACTTTATTTGGATTTCCTTAGATTTTCCTAATATCCTTTTTATGTTCTACAGTCTCATCCAGGATACCATGTTACATGTAGTCCTCACATCTCCTTAGGCTCCTCTAGGCTGTGAAGTTTCTTAGACTTTCTCTGTTTTTGATGACCCTGGTAGTTTTGAGGAATATTGGCCAAATACTTTGTAGAGTTTTCCTCAATTTGGGTTTGTTTGCTATTTTCCTCTTGACTAGGTTGGGATTGTGGGATTTGGGGAGGAAAACCACAGAAGTAAAGAGCCATTTTTTAACATATCTTTTCACGGGTATATATTATTAAAACCACTTGTCACTAATGGTGTGAACTTTTACCACTTGGTTGAGGTAGTATGGTGAAGTAGGGTTTCTCCATTGCAAAGTTACTCTTTATTTTCTCTTCCAATACCGTACCCTTTAGGCAGCCACTATGTACATCCTACTCTTAAATTGTAGGGAGTTATGCTTCATTTCCTTGAGGGTGGAAAATCTGCAAAAATTATTTGGATTCTTCTGAATGGGAGATTTGTCTATTCTCTCTCAGTTATTTAATATTATTATGGACTCAAGAATATTTACTTTATAATTTGGGCTTTAATCCAATACCACTTTATTTAGTTTCCTGTTTATTGTTCTCGTTTTTGCCATTGGGTGCTCTTTTGGTTGGCTGCGTCCCTTTAACATACTTTCATCATCATAGGGTTTTATTTTTGGGCACTTCCCTGTTCTTTCTGATACAACAAGATGCTCCAACTTGGAATCCAATCTAATCCTGGAACCCTGAAATCACACATTTATCCAAAGAGCACACTGGTTCTTTTGTGTAGAATGGTATTAGAAACCAAGATCTGAGTGCTGGGTGGTAGAGGGCTTATTTGACATTTTATTTTAGAAGCTGACCCAGAAGGACTCTGGCAAGGTGGTAATGAGACATCTTAGTAAATGTAATTTTTATTCCTCAATACTTTGATTCCAATGCCTATTTGGAATACTTTAGAAAGAAACAGAAAACTCAATATCTAGAGAAGAAAGCCTTCTTATTCAAAAATCAAAGCAGGTATATGCCACAGGTACTGACAGTAATGTATACTTTTTTTGATTGATGCAACATATTTATCTTGGTAAGTTCACTGTTATCGGTTAATACCTATGCTAAAACTAAAATCACTTATGATAACTTATTATGGTTTCTGTGATGAGGAGGTGGTGTAATTGTCTGCATATATACAAATAGGTGCTTTAAACTATTTTAACAAAGCATTTCAGGTTTAAAAAATAAGCACAGAAAATAATGTAATAGACATTGATGTATCTCAATTTAGCTTAAGAACTAAGATTTTTCAGTTGCTATTCCCCTTTCTCTTGGCAAAGGTAAAGATGATCTTGAGGTTTTCAATGCATGTTTTTATATTTTACTAACTTTGCATGTATCCTCAAACAACATGTAGTATTATTTTGTATATTTTTAGCTCTATGCAAATGGTTACGAATCACATACATTACAGCCTTTTTTCTCCTGAACCATGTTTTTGATATTTTTTTTCCATGTTGCATTAGGTTATTCATTTTCGTTGCTGTAGTTCAATTGTATTAAAATAGTATAATTCATTCATTCTATTGTTGATGGTCATTAAGGTTGTTTTTAATTTTTTTATTAATACAAACACTGCTGTAATGAAGACAAATAAGTTCTTTTGATTGGTTTTTGATTTGTAGACATATAGGTTCCCTCTGCTCCACTTTTTCACTTCCAGACTCTATGTTCAACCACACATTGTGTGATGTTCTTATTTAGAATTGGCATACCAAAATATTCCCTCATCGTTGGGATCACAAGCATATGCACAGTGCTGGTTTCCTGATGTCTACATTATTCTGATGTAAATAGTTTGTTTAACGAGATCCTCAGTATTGATAATTTTTTTTTCATGTGTTCAAATATGGAGATAAAATGGTGGTCAGAGTCTTGACATTCAAATTTTTTACCTTATTGTAGGAATTTTCAAGCTGCCAATCTAAACCCATTAGTTTGTGATAAAATCATATTAGTAGGGTGTGTGTATGTGTTTATAACACACACATATATATGGGTGCACACATATATTTACAGTTGGTCCTCATTATTTGTGGATTCAGTATTTGTTAATTTGCCCGCCTGCAAAAATTTATTTGTCACCCCGAATCCACACTAATGCTGCTTTTGCAGTCATTTGCGGGCATACACAGGACATCAAAAAATTTGAGTTTCCCAACTTGCATATTCCCAGCCGAAGAAGAGCAAAAAGATGCTATATCTTCTTGTTTCAGTCCTCATACTGTAAATAAGTGTTCTTTTCACAGTGTATTTAGTGCTATGGTTTTTATATCTTTGCACTTTTTTGGGGGGGATTTCACTGTTTAAAATGGTCCCCAAGTGTAGTGCTGAAGTATTTCTAATGTTCCTAAGCACAAGAAGGCTGCGATATGCCTTATGGAGAAAATATATGTGTTTGACAAACTTTATTCAGGCATAGTCATAGTGCTGTCAGCTATGAGTTTGATGTTAACGAATCAATGATATATTAAATTAGACGTCTTGAAATAGTAACACACACAAAACCAGATTATGTATTGATAAATTGAAGAAAATATTGTTCTGGAGGCTCAGAGGAACCCAATCCTCTATTTTCCCTGTGAGCAATTGTTTAGTATTCATTAAGTCAGTGTCAGTGGTGAATTTATAGAACATAACTACATTAATAATGAGAATTGATAGTATATGTAATAGAAAATGTAAGAAGACATTTCACATTGTGAGAAAAAGTTCTATTTTATGAAATTTTATTTCAAATATATATGCATATATGTGAGTATATATAAAATATATATATGTCTATGTGTTTGGGTAATTATGTAAAACATATTTCTTATTCTTGGTCATGACAGACATGTTTTTAAGCCACTGATCTATGATAGTATTTAAACTTAAGTTTTCCAGGACTAAAGATTGTGTACACCAATGAAAGTAATCTAGAGAGATCAAACAAGTAAACCAATAAATTATTTAACAACAACAAAAAATACATCACAAAGTTCTAAATGATTTTCTAGAAATAATGGCTTCATTTTCAGGAGATTCAGTAAAATTGTTATATCTATTAATAATCCTCAATTCAGCTTGATTTATTTAGGCTCTTCAGCAACTCAGGCTAATATATCTTAAAGCTTCTAAATTTTTAACACATCAGGGCCCCTCCAGGGTTTTACTTCAGGTCTGTTCTGCTCCAAGTCAAGTGGACATAATTCTCCTGGGAGAGAGAGCTAGGAAGATTCTTTCCACATGATTTCTTATTTATGAGAACGACCTTGGGGAAAACACAATCAGGGAAAAGAGAATAGGAAAATTATATGAGCTCCTTAGAGAACTCCTTAGAGAACTTGACGATGATGATTTGTGATGCACTGGTTAGGTTGTTAGTAAGTGTTTGGAGTATATCAAACGTTATTCAATTCAACACTTCAAGTCAATAAAATTTAAATTAGGCAAACATTTTTTGGACCTCATTGTTGAATCTCATGTTTCCTTATTATCTCCTCTTTAATATTCAATGCTAATATCCATTAAAAGAAATTTTGTTGTAAACCACTGCAATAGAAAGTCTAATGTCTTTAGATTGCCCTAATAAAGACTGAAAAATAACTTCTAAAACTGGCACTGTGAATGTAATGGAAACAGACATGACTTGAAATTTGTATTTGATCAGTTGCATTCTCTTGCATCATCTAGACTTGCTTTATTCATAATGTGTTTCAGCCCATCAGAAAAGCAATGCCAAAATATTAACAATGCAAGCTTTTGAAGGCTTGTTTCATTGCATTATATTGTATCATCTTTGGCTTCAGCTTTAAAGTTCGGTTTTTATGTTTCTTCTTAGGTAGAAAATTCTTTGCCTGAGGGGATATCATTAACACTGTCAGTGAGTAGGTGCTAAGGGATGCAACAGACTCTCTTTAAGTTATATTAGCCAGTTTTATTGCCTTCTTTGCTGGACTTCCTGCACCTCCCCTAGTGTTGATTGGCCCTCGATGGATCTTGGCTCTTGATTGGTCTCCACTAAGATGGAACAGTCCCTTTTCGTGCTGTGTTCAACATTAGACTGTGGTCCACAGAGTCCTTGCAATCTAGTAAAAACTAACTGAGCTTCCCTTAAAGCCAACTCCCTCATTGGAAAGTTCCAAGCAATTTCCAGAGACTTATGCTTGGGTCTTTCAAGTTCTTTTGGGAGGTCAAAACTTATTAAAGTTTGTATATTTCAAGCAGGTGCCTCTCATTCTAAAGATCTGTGGCTAGGGTAAAGAATGATTTTGCAATTTCCATTCTTAACTCTTCCTGCCTGACTGCCTTGCTTACCATCTGGCTAAAATGTGTTGCTGTGTCACCATTACACATTGACTCAGCTAGACTCTGACCTTAGATTGACCTCAAAGCACTCAAGCCAAAGGAAATAGTTAAGTAGGAGCTAGAGCAAACAAATAGGCCCACATGCCTTATATGTTTACTATAATCACCTGCTCAAATGGAGGCAATGTTAATGCACCTAGGAATTCTTTTTGCATTAATAAAAAATATTTCTGATGATATCTAATAGCAAATGTAATTTTGACTAGGAACAGTGGTTGCCTCAGGGCAGATAAACTGGGTGGCTGGGGTAAGGAGAGGGAGGAAGAAGAAGGGTGACTTACATTTTTCTGAACACCCTTTTGGACTTTGTACAATGTGCATGTGTTATCTATTCAAGAATAGAAAATATAGAGAAAAGCAAATGTAAATGAAGACAAAGAGAAGGGAAAAAATAAGTAGGTCTGCCCAATTACTTTGACTAAAAAGGAAACATAGGTATATTGGATTTTAGGAGAACTTCCTTTTTGTTACTGTGCTTTGTCTTCCGGTGAGTTTGCAGCCTTTCAGAACCTAAGGTAAATCACAGTGGCGGGGGGGCGGGTATCTGGATGAACTTTGAATTCTGCTTTTGCTCACATGCAACATCAAGGCATGTGCCACTTTGGATCTTAGGTTTCATTTGGACATTTATAAAAAAACCAGAGTCAGAGGGGATGCTAAAGGCCATCATTTAGAATTAATATATATCCCCTTTTTCCTTTTTACAAAGGAGAAAGCCAAGGGGCCACATTATGAAGCATTCAAGGTTACACAGGCCTGTAAGACCTGAGTGTGATGCCTCATGGGGGGCTCTTTCCTCAATATAGTTATAGCTGGCGACTTACTTGGATAGAGATGGAACTAGTGAATGTGAATGTACTTACAGGCAGAATTTGGTGTTGGTGCCAGGAAAACCCAATGATTCTTTGTGGTAAAGTGTTTTAAATTATTCTTTAAAAAGTCAAAGTGCACCAAGCAAAGGACAATGTAAAAGACAGTCTGATCTCTTTTCACCCTGGAGTAGAAATTTGGATGGGAAAAGGACAGATCTCATGAGTGATGACCATCCTAACAGTCCCACACCGTCCAGGGTGAGAATTACTAGGTTTGCTCTCCTGGTCTATGTGAGTTTGCTTTTGCGCCGTCAGGAAAGTGGCAATAGAAACAGCAAGGCCTTTCCAGGAGGAAAATGGCCTGGTCTTCTAAGAATTCCAAGGAGCAGGCTATTAGGAAAATCCTATATTACAACATGATTTTAATTGATTAAAATCTAAATGTTCTTATGAGGATAGATCAAGAAACATGTGAGAAAATGAAATTGTGTTGTTCTGATGTAGTTACAGGTTCTTAACAAATAGGAGTCCTAACAGCAAGGGAAGTATGTCACTCTGAGGGGCTTTTCACCATTGGAGCTGTAGTACGTTGTGCCCAAGGATAGGGTTATTCTCTGGGCCAGAAGTGACTTGACTGGTCCATTTCAACCTATGTTCTGCAAGAGCCCCTGAAGTCACTTTCTTGGTACTGGGCTTGTGTCAATGGAATTCATCAGCACTTGGCTGCCAGAATGTGCTTTAAAAGATGTACTTCTGAGCTGGTCAGTATTGATTACAGTTCTTTAATGGCTCCCCATTGCCTTTGGTCCGAAGTCAAAACTTCTCAAGGAGGCTTGCGAAGCCCTTCACAGGCCAACCCCTGTCAACATTCCAGCCCCATTTTCCTTCATTCCCCACAATCCTTTAACTCCCAGCCTCTCTGAACTGCTTGAAATTCCTTGAATGTACTGTGGCTTTTCATATCTCTGAAATCCGGTTACCTGCAATTATAAGATGCCACCTCTTCCTCACCTCCTCTTTTTTTTTTTTTGAAACCCATTTCCTCTTGTGTTTGATATCTCAGTTCAAGCATCATTTCATCTATTATTTATTCATCAAAGATCATGGTCACTGAGAATAAAGATGAGTAAAATATGCACCTTACCCTGGAGGAGCGTTCAGTCAATGGGTGATAACTGTGTAAACAAACACATGAACTGTTTACAGATCTATGTACAGGGTACAGTAGGGCATAGGAGAGGAACAGGAAATGTTCTTTGATCCCTCCAGGCTATTAAAGGCCCCCACTCAGTGCTCTCAGACTCACTGAAACTGCCATGAACTCATATCATTTGAATCCGAATCATTGGCTTATTTTCTCCTCCAGCAGGAACCATCTCAATAATTTGTAAATCTCTGACCTCTAGTGCGTAATGGCCCCCCATTATTTGTACCCCTAAAGTATTTACTTCTTAAGTGATAAATGTAGGCATGATTATCCCAGCAAATGCTGGAACCTTGTGTAATCCGGCCGATGGTAGGGAGCTGAACATAGCTAGCCAAACCTACCCACAGGCTCAAATCATAAAGGAGAAACATTTGAGTTTTATTAGAGGAAGCCATGCTGCAGAGAACAATGGAACAGGTGCCAGAAAGAAGTAGAAACAAGAAACCTGAGAGCCAAGAAGGAAGGGAACGGAGAGAAGTGTCTGACTCTGAGTCAGGAAAGCCAATCCCATCTAACCCAGCTGAACTTCATTTCTGGGAGAGCTCCATGTCCCTAACAAAAATGTCCTGTTTTCCTCCCTGACACCCTCTGTATTCTGTTATTTATTTATTTATTTTAGTGAGCATAATTAGATTCTTGTTTCATGCAACCCCCAAAATTTAACTTACATGTTATTAATGTACTGAGGCTTTTAGAACAACACAGGGGAAAATAATCGGCATAGAATTCATGAACCCGTGAGGATACTTCCACCTACTGACTATGTTTTGGTCAGCTGTCACATATTTACATTTTAAAAATATTTCTGAATAGATTAAAACATCATGAAGAGTTTGTTAGTCTTGTTATCTGAAAATGAAAATGACCTGGACTACTATAGCTAAGAAAAGGAATGAAATGAATCAATTAGCATTATTTGACTAGTTGTCATTGTCTGTTGATTTGTTTTGGTTTGAATGACCTAAAACAGTGTTCTGAAGCATCTCCCAGGGAACCTAAGCAGTCCTACATCCACAGGAGTAGGAACATCCAAATCTCTATAATTATTTAGCCATTATAGGAAATGGCAACATGACCCAAAAACAGTTGGGAAAACATTGAGTGCAAGCTATATGACTAAATATTCTGTTATAATAACAAGGTCAGATGTATAGGGATATTAGGAAAAACAAGAATTTACTGGTATTCTTGAAGAAAAGGAATAAGCTTTGACTGATTATCTTAGAATTCAGGTTTAGAATAGATAAATGTAAATTCATCAATTATGCCAAACTTTTCTAACTATTGAAAAGCTAAAAAAAAGTATTTGGAGGTATTCCAAAGACTTCTAAATTTTTATAATTGTTTATAAAAAAAAGAAATCTCTCTTTCCTAGTTTTAGGTAAACATAGACCTACATGCTATGTTTAATTGCAGACAGTTTTCACATCTTACGTTCTAATATAGCTGTCTCCTTCTCTATTATGTTCTTTTGTTCTTAGGTTAATGGTTTTATTATTGATGTATCACTTATTTTAAGTTATCTCCAAATCTTAAGAAGGAATCAGCAGGTTAAATAATGAATAAGTAAAGAATATTTCCCTCTCTTGTGGCTATATTGACAAATCTCTCACAATTTGTATATTTTTTATTTTTTGCATCAGAATGAAACTCCCCACCATATAAAGCAGGCAGGAAAGCTTCTATATGTTGGGATAGGAACTAGACTGTTCCCAGGGGTAGTAGACTTTTGTTTTTCCTCCTGTACAGAATTTTTCAAACAGTGTACAATCTAAAATTCCAGGCAATAAAAAGGACCATGACAAGTTTTATTATATGTTAATGATTACAAACATTTATTAATAATTTGTTTTTTATAATTAGTAACTAATATTTCAAGAAAGAAGTTTTTATATCCCTACTTACACAGGAGGCAAGCCACGCCCCAAGAAGGATCTTAGAGCTGGGATTTAAAATCTACTTCCAAACTGATGTGCTTAACATCAATTCTAAATTCTAACACTTTGAAACTCACTTTGGAAACCTTGGTAAACAGTTGGAGGGGGATATGAAATCTGCAGAAGAAAGCTAGCAGTGATGTGTGAGCTGTGGAAGGAGGATATGGCATTACCTAGCCCTTCTTTCTCAACTGCAAGGATCCTGGTGTCCTCCACACTGGGAATAGACCACCTTGGGCAAACTCCGCATTCTCAAACATCCATTGCCCTTTGGTTTGAAGGTTCTCTTTTCTTTTATAAGGGATGTACACTATTTGAGGTTTTTTTTTTCCCCAGAAGAAACTAATAGCTGTGAACCTTCAACCAAGAATGATATCATTTAAAATGAATATGTGACAATGCATATTCACAATGACCTTTTGTCTGTGATCCAAGTCATACTTGGTCCATGCTGATTTTCATATAAGTGATCAAGCCACGGAAAAGGAGATGGCTAAAAATGCCCTGGCACTTTTTCAAAAAGAATTCACAGCAACTGTTAAAAAAGAGAGAGAGAGAGAGACAATTGGACATTTTAAACATAGGTGGCTATTGGGATTATTATAGAAATATTGTTAATTGTTTTAGTTGATATAATGATTTTTTGGCTATTTTTAAAAAGAGTAATTATCATATAGAGATATAGGAGAAAGTATTTATGCATAAAATAATATGATATCTGAGATTTGCTTTGAAATAACATGCAAAGGAGAAGTAGATGGGGGTATGGATCACCTAAGATTAACCATGGGTTGATAATTGTTGAAGCAGGTTGAAGTTCATTTTCAATTCTGTCTACTTTTGTATGCATTGAAAATGTTATGCAATAAAAAGCTAAAAAAGAAAGGGTCTTAAAATGCTCTACAGACAATTTATGATCTTCTTCTGCTTGTTGTCCAGTCATGTCGTGGACCTAGTAACTGTAAGGTTGAGTAGAGAGAGGAATGAAACTAGGCATAGAGTTGGTTATTGGAGTGTGTGTATGTATTTCAGTGTTTTTTTTGGTGCAGCTATGTGTTTGGTCATATGTGTATATAGGTCATTGATTCAGTGAAAAATTTTAAATATATAAAAGCTTAATAATGTATACACTGTTTTTAGATTGATATATTGAATTACTCATGCTTCTTATTCCTTTTGTTATGTACAATTCTGTAACAGACTTGGAGATATCTTTAGTTGTCATATTTATTTACTATTCTATTGGCAAACTTGCAGGTAAAAATTACCACTTTTGCTTAATCACTGAAAAAAGTTTTAAGAAAGATTTAACAACTTTCCTAAGATTCATTGAGCTAGTAACATAGGCAGAAAATAAGACCCTGTTAGTGATATTTTTAGCTCTCAGTTTACCAATCTTCATGTTCTCCTAACATTCCCATGAGTTTTAGTCACAATTTTTATTTTTTACTATAACAAAATCAAATATTTTAAAACTTAGGCATCATGGAACAAGTTCAGTTAATGAAGTGCCAACTGAATTTTGGCCCCATTCCTTGCATATTTGTCATCAAGAGTCAAAAGTAATAGGAAAGAAATTAGACTGATAATAGCAGTTTGGTTTCACAGAAACAGAATCGACAGTGTACAGTCAGCGCTGTGGAATTCTGGATTCTGCCATTACAACTACCACTACCATCATCTAATCAGTTTCAGCAGACACGTTGGGTTGAATTAACATCCGGAAATCTTTTACTACAATGAAACTAAACATTTCTGCCTAAGTCTACAATGTTTAGTCATAGTTCATGTTTATTCCTTTTACGTTCTGAAACTATTATACATGGCCTGTCATTGAATTACTTTCAATTAGTGTTCCTTTGCTGAGTTTTGCCAGGAAGCCTGCCCAACCTTTTGACCGACTGATACGGTGTTAGGAGGCATTTTGGAGAAAGTGCTGTACTTCTTTTTGAAACAATGTTTTCAAAGTCAAAATTTTAACCAAATTTTCTGCCTCTCTGAAATCACTGGCTTTTAGTAAAAGCTAATTCCATTTTAATGTAATCTCTTTGTCATGTTGTATTTCTCTTCCCTAATAGAAATTGTGAACTCTTTTTCAGGCCATGCATCACTAAGTCCACTGGTTTAACCATGAAGCACAACTTTTTTTTTTTTTTTTTTAGATTTGAGTTGGAGTAATATTACTTCCCCAGTTTCTTAGACATGATTAAGCAGAACATATTGCGTGGTTATGTGTGTGGACTGAGAGGGAGTTTATAATTTCTGTCAGGGAAGCGTTAACTACTTTGCCTAGAACAGATGGGACACATGTATACTACACTTGAGACATCCGTAGGCTGGAATGAGGATACCAAGATGCATGAGAGAATCAATAGCCATTATCTTTCCAGACATGGTTTGTTTATTTTGTTCTGTTTCTACCTAAGTCACCCTCTCTCAGCACCAAGTTGATAAAATATTACATAGGGATATTCTTTTTTGATATCAGCAGGTAGAATTATGAGCAGGCAAAAAAAAAAATATCCAAAGATTATTTTTTGCTTGCTGGTAACTTTTAGGTGATTTTAAGATTAACATCTTAACAGTTTCCATACAGTAGCAACCCATATAGTTGCTCTCTCTGGGAGCCAGTGAGTTTGCTGGTGGCGGCATTGCCAACATCATGGGTAAATAATACTTCTGTGTCTTTTCCTGAATCCAGATGATTGGTTTTCAAATTGATGAGCTTCTGCCATCTTCAGTGAAAGATCCTAAAGAAAAAAGGAAAATGGTATACTAATGACACACCACAGTCACATACTTCCTCTCTAGCCACTGCAAGGCACATTATAATAATGGAAGTATTTTTTATTTTTATTTTATTTTGTTTTATTTTTTTGAGACAGAGTCTCACTCTGTTGCCGGGGCTAGAGTGCTGAGGCGTCAGCCTAGCTCGCAGCAACCTCAAACTCCTGGGCTCAAGCGATCCTCCTGCCTCAGCCTCTCAGGTAGCTTGGGACTACAGGCACGTGCCACCGTGCCCGACTAATTTTTTCTATTTTTTTAGTTGTTTTGGCTAATTTCTTTCTATTTATAGTAGAGAAGGGATCTTGATCTTGCTCAGGCTGGTCTTGAACTCCTGAGCTCAAGCAATCCACCCACCTCGGCCTCCCAGAGTGCTAGGATTACAGGCGTGAGCCACCGTGCCCGGTGCCAATAATGGAAGTATTAATTGTTGCTTGTCATATCATGAAACAAAAATACAATAATGATCAGGGTTTTAAATGGCAAGTTCTACTCTGGTAAGTAGATTGGTCTGTAAGCTTTAACCCTTAAAGAAACACAGAAGAAAACAAAATAGGAACAGATAATAAAATTTTCAAAATATGCCTAAGGTCATGTAGATGATTGTGTTAGAGTTTAATCATCTGCCATTTGCCCTTTGACAGACTCAGACTCTCCCTCAGTTGTAAATTGGAATGGCCAAGCAACAACTCCTCTGAAGTGTGGATCCAACTGACAGAGTGATCCGTAATCCTTCAGTGTGAAGTTACTATTAAAAGTCAGATCCAATCACAAATATATAACCCAGTAAGGTATTCATGGGAAAACAAATCCAAGAGCTATCCTCTTCTATTCCAAAGTTATCCTCTTAGAGTTAGTCAGGTATTTTTGACTAGAAATACATTTTAGAAAATGCCTGACCTTCTATTGAATAATTCATTTACTGAATGATAAAGTTGGTTCAGAAGGATCTGAGGTTGCCATCTATATAGCTTGCACCTAAATAAAAAGAAATAAACCAGAAGAACCTTTGCCCCAGGTGCCCAAAGACATAAGATATACACCCAAGTTCGCAGCAGTCACCATGGAAAATAAAAAACAATACCAAAGACTACTGTTTGCACAATTTTCGACCAAGCATTGAAAAGTATAATATGAAATGCTTATTAAACACCTTGCTGACACATATTAACATTCTTATTAATATTAACCAGATCTTGGTTCAATAAACTTGTGCCACAAAGAAATGTGACATCTGTGGAACATTTAAGCTCAGTAATTGGGTCGCAAAAATACTAAACAGAGACCTAAATTCACTTGGAAATGTTTACTTTTATTTAAAAACAGAAATCTCAAGTGCCTCTCTGCTTTCTGATTTCATTCACAACAAGAATGAAAATACTGAAATGTGGCAGGATTTCTAACAGAACGAAAGCCAAGAAACTCTGCAAACACAGTGTTGAGATTTCCGGTTTAATTTCCAGGACAAAGAGATTCATTGTCAGTTTTTATCATCTCTGCTACATGAATACCTGGATAAACAAAAGCTATGGACCTTGGCAGGGTTACCTGATGCCCCATTTTGCCTCTAATTTTGCATTGCTCTTCACAGTACGGTGCTGGGATGAATCCAACCCCTCATTTATCGCAATGGCTCCTAACCATTCCCAAAGGAAGAACTGGAAAATATTTGGAATTTTTCTTCTATACTTTCACATTAGTTTATTCTCAGAGCACTTATCATTTGCGTTGTGAGCCACATGCTGGGTAAAGAAATATGGATGAGGTATTTAACCACTTTTTCTCCCTCAAGAGCAATATCATATTTTTGTTCGTATAGTGCTTATTTTGTTTTGCTTTGACACATAGCTTCTGTAAAAATTTCAGTCAGTCTTTCTCTTTGGATTTAAGTACATAATTTCAGGCAATAAAAACAAATACCAAAGCATGACTTTTTAATATTATGAATTTAGTTGTTTTCATGATTAATCTTTTAATGGTATCACTCAACTCATTATCTTATACATATTATCTATAACACAAAAAATTATCCATTTTGTGAATTTATGAAAAAATTTATGGGTACTCAGGTTACACTTAGGACTATCACAAATGCCATTTTCTTTTATTGTAAACTTACTTTATTCTCATGCTCAGATGAAAGAATAAAAGCATTTGCTATTATAGCAGCCAATACTCTCCTATCAGCTTGGCATACACAATCTCATTAAACAAGATGAAAGAAAAAACAACAAAGAGAAACAGAGGTTATTCAATTTGGTTAAGCAATGGCACCTGGTTCTCGGTCGTCTTGATTTGTTTGGGGCCAGAATGCATTGAACAAATGTTATTATTTGTTTATTTATTGCTTGAATTTGTTTCTGGTTATGTTCTGATATTATCATACTTGCCTGTATCTTTCATATTCAGTTTTTTTTTTTTTTTTTGCATTCCTGTAGCCACCACCCTATGTGAACTTTTAGTATCATATACTTCAGAAGTCATCCATAGCCTCCTAGTTGGAAAAACCAGCGGCAAACTCAAGTGACTGTCCATGAGAACAGTAAGATTGAGCTGGGAACAAGTGAAATTGAGACAGGCTGCTTGGCTTAGCAGATCAAGTCCTTTTTGTGGTCAATTTACTGCCAGTTTGCCTTCCAGTTTGGGTCATTACTACAGAGTTGCTCTGTGGCCATTCTTTTTCACTACCTGCACCACAGCCTCCCACCCTGTTCCTCCAGTGACTCTGCCACTGAACTGAAAGCTCCTGGTTTTACTCCCTGTTGGTATGTAGGAAAGACTGTTCTTTCTTGTTCGATCCTGACCTTGATCCCTGGTATTTGTTCTTCATTCGTACTTCCCAGTCTCTTTCTGCTCTGCAGCCACTTCAAACAACTAGCCCTTTACAACAAGAGACATCAGTTTCCATGACAATTAAAAATGAAAATTATGGAAGAATATGGCTCATTTTGATACCCAGGTATCAACCACCAAGGAAATTATTCTACTCATTTGTTTTCTATAGACAATATTTGTTCTCTTTTTAGGGACACAAACAATGTTTTTGTAAATGCAAACTGGTCTCTATTGGAAGGGAATGTGAACAGCATTAGAGAATGCCTTTTTATTCCATAAACTATTATGGTTTCTAGATATATTAGAAGACTCTTCCAGGTTGCATGATACTTTTTAGGGCACTGTTTTTTTTATGTTCTGTTACAATCCATTTTAAAGAGGTAAAGTCATCTCATATCACATTAACACCATATTGCCATCCATTCCGTAACCTTACTTCTTTTATTTTTGTGTCTTCTGCCTGATTGCTGAATGAAGCATATTCTACAATTTGTGGCATCTTAATTGCTGACTCTTCATCTAACTCTTTTGTTTTCTGTGTTGGGTATTCTGCTCCACTCTTAGTTTCATAGTAACCTTTGCTTTTTTTCCTCTGGTATCTTTTGGGATCAGACACATTATAGATATGTCAGAAGATGCCAAAGTCACTTTGCTTTTGACTTTGCCCTACTCCAGTCTGGCCCTTGATTCTTGACTTATCTCTCAGTTTTAACCAATCTGCTCTTCTTGGATTTACCTGCTAATCTGGCAGCCTTTATGGCTGAAACTCATTCCTCTAGCTCTTTTCAATCTCAGTCATTTGGGTAGGTTTTCCTCTTGCCCTGTCCTTAGCTCCTGAGACTCTAAAACTTGATGTGGTTTACTTTTCTGGCCCAGAGAATCTTGATCCTCAAGGAGGGGACTTATGAGATGGAATGTTGAATGTTCTCCATTTTCCTTTCCAAATTCATCCTTTACCCTTTTCTTCCTACCTCTGTTCCACAAAAGCCTTACCTCTTGATGGACTGTACCACTCCAGTTCTCTTGGCTTCTGTTTTCTATCTGGGTTCAGCAGTGCTGGAGATTAGCAGACAGGAGGCAAGAGTAGGTGGAATATTTATTCTCCCTGTTTCTTCCTGTCAATTTGGGCAATGATCATCTTACTTTACCTATACTCACAGCTATTGTAGTTAGGGGGCCCTTTTCTTATGACTTTGGTTCTCACTGGGTAACATGATCCCCTCATTGTCTCCAGTCCAGGGTAGGTAAAGGCTTTCTACCGTAGCTGGTCCTCACATGTTCCACCATCCCTCATTGGCAGTCATAACTGGCCCACACCTTTGTAAATGATCTTATCATTTGACTTTCTTCAATCAGCCCTTTGATGTAGCACATTTCTCACTGGACTCCTGACTGAGACAAGGGTGTTGAGAAGAAGACAGAAAGCATGCATAAATGATGGTAATAGGTCTTTATGAATGTGACTGCCCTTTGGGGGTCAGTGATACGAAGGTCACAGTATCATCTCAAAGTTATGTGTACACACATCTCAGGCAGATGGAAAAGGAGGTGTTGTGAGGAGAGGATTGCTTGAGGAATATAGAGAGCTAAGATTTTCTCTCTGAGGGGGTGAAATATTATGATAGGCATACTTGGATAGCCTTTTACTCTTCTGCACAGTAACAAGCAATAGAATAGTCATAGAAAAAGTGAGAGAAGAAAAAGTGAGAGAAGCATGCATGCATGACTCTCTATCAGCCAGTGCACTCAGACAGGACTTGGACTGCTTTCCTTCTTTGGGGGTAATGAATGTCTATCATACTGGACTCAAATAATGAATTAAGTTTCAAACTACATAACTTTGGGAATAGGCTCTCCCCTCTGCTAAGGCAGAAAAAGAGCAGTGGATGAAGCTCGACCATGAGGGAGCTTACCCGGGAAACAGGTAAGAGTGTTTTAGCTGGATGGTGTGTTGAGGGAGCAACAGGGCCATTTCTGGCAGTGTAATAGACTTTAGTGGCTTTGTGCTTTTTATGCTGAGCAAGGAGAAGTGCCCATGGGCATGCGTCTGGTGAAGAGTAAAGACAAAGGATGCTGGGATTTTCTGCACGAGCTATGAGTCTATAGGAGCAAGCGAAGGAGTGAGGACAAGTAAGAAGCTAGATTATCCTGAGGAGCATTTGTTTTCTAGGGAGGCCTCCTGAGTGATGTGGCAATGGGGCGATATTCAAAGTGTAATTCACCCGAATACATGGGTTACCAAAGTTTGCCCTAATATACTGTGTTATAATCCTAACATGTCTCTGTACCTTTAAAGCCCATCAAGTTTTAGGAAATGTAAGATATTCAATCACTGTGTGCAGACTCTGGTATGTGTTTGGTCAAAAACACTGAGCAACACAGCCAAAATTAAGTGGAAAGTTTAGGGATTATCTGGTAAATTATTCTTTGCCAACAGCCAAATAGGATTATTTTGGACGTGGGTTAATTTTTTTTTTTTTTCCTTATTCATCCAATTTGAATTGGCTGTCTATAGCAGACCAAAGTTAAGAGAAGATTGTGGGCTTTTAGACAAGGGACTATCATTAGCAGAATGGAATAGAGTCACATCCAGGGAAATCATGAAATAACTTGTGTTTCAGCTGGGATTTAAATGGAAGAGTGAAGAACAACATATATGTAATTTAATTTTGGCACTGAGAAGTTGAACACTGAGAGAAAATTAGCGTTAAAAACACAAGTTCCATATTCTAAAATTTTAGGTCATAGAGAACAATTAATAATAAATATTCATCTTTTGACATATACTAATTGAAATAGCTGATGATATAGAGCCAATCCACCAGACTTCTGCTCTGTTCTTTGGGCAGAGGTGATTTCAGACAAGTCTATCTATTTTTTCCCTGAATTAAATCTCTGCCTTCTGTGTTTCTCCAGTTCTATCCTGCTCAATAAAGAACCACACAACTCACACTCATAGTGAACAAAGCTATTATTTAATGGAATCTTTCCACTGTGAAACCAAATTATTTTAATTGGCTTAAAATAATACTAAATGCTGAAAGCCAAGTACGTGACCTCTGGCCCTGCTGGTGTTTAAGATGTCATACTCATCATACTTTCTGGTGAGAGTCTCAGGCCTGTCTCTGAAGAAGGGCCAAATGTAAATAAATTCATAGTGTTTAGATCAGAGTTTTGCCAATGCATATTATGTCTCATATAAGCCCTTATTATATAACTTCCTTCTTTGGGTTTTACAGAGTTCTTGTTTGTTGACATTCAGGGTGTGTCTAGAAAGTGTATTTTTGATTTATCCTACTCACCTAGGCAGAGTGCCCTGGACATTAGGGGATCTGGTTTATACTTCATAGTTTATTTTTTGTGGTTGTATATTTCTTACATTTTGTTCATGTGCCCTTGGACTTCTTAGGAAAAGCTTGACAGCTCATTTTTATAAATCAATAAATAAGTAAGTAATACATCATAGATCAAAGGCCACAGCAGCAGCACCATGGAGAGAATTATATTGTCGTAGGCACTTATGTACTTATAATGATGATATCCTTGGACCCAAGGCCTAACACATTTTTCAATAGAACTATTAGATTCCATACAAGATCAACAATTACAAACACTCTAGTGAAGATGATTAAAATTTAACAGGTTTCTTTTACAGGCTTCAGAGTTTCGTATTCTCATGTCTTCCTCTTTGGCCTGACTTCTTTCTGTATTTCAGAATTCCCTTGTTTGACTTCCAAAAGCTACTCTGTTAATACCTCTTAAACCCAGAGGCATAATTGAAGAAGAATGAAACTTGGAATTCTCAAATCTTTAATGAGCCTCCCAGGAGACAGGTTTAGCTTAGGAATTCCATCCAGGAGCAAGCATGCCTATCACGCTACATGTTCTGGGTCAAACTTCAGAATCTCTAGTTCAAGAGGGGATTTTAACTCTTGTACAATCCACCAAGTTTTATTTGAGAAAAGAGGAGGGAGCTTTAGAGAGGGCATTCCTCAGGAGCTATAATCTGGACTGTACCCTTTGCATCCACGGATATTCATCAGCCCTGTTTAGTACTGTCTCTCAGACCCAAATATTCCTGGCACAGAGGAGAACTCACACATTATTGGTGAAATCCATGAATGAATAAATGTAAATTTTGAAAGTAGGTAGAAAAACTAAAAATTTAGTAGATAGTCTTAAATTTCTAATGTACATCACCTACATTTCAAAGCAAAACAAACCAACATTTATGAATAAAGAAAAATAAAATACAGAGTGACAGCAAAAATAAAGAAGAGGGAAAGGGGGAAGAAAGAGAAGAAACAAGATATAACACTTCATTCTGATAATGTGATTGAATGTTTTGGTATGCCAGTATGCTTAGTTCTCTTTTAAATTATTTCGTTTTGGCATTTTCTTCCTATTTTATAGAAATGGGAAGGCATAAGAAAAATTAAGATCATTGAAATTTGTTCTAAAATCATCTTTGTGACCTTCTCTTTCATCGTTTTATTTCATAATAATAAGAATAATAACAATAACAATAAATATAGCTCACACATTTGGAAGCCTTACTCAGTGCCAGGCATGAGCCTAAGGATGCTATATGTATAACTGCACTGAATTCTCCTGACAGCCTTGTAAAGCAGATGCCATGATCTCTCTTCTTCTATAGATCAGACAAAGAGGCTTAAAGGAGTTAAGTTCCTTTGGCCAAGATCACACAGCATGCATGTGGCAGATTTGAACCAGGTAGTCTTTCCCCATATCCTCTTGCTGGATGCCCAGTGTCCTCAAAGCATCCTCTTGGTGCCTAGAACCCCTACAACTACTTCCTCTGGCTGTGAGGCCTCAGGAGTCCTACAGCATACCCAGATGGGTGCTATAGACTGAATATTATATCCCCTCCAAAATTCATATGTTGAAATCTAACTCTCAATGTGATGGTATTTGGAGGCGAGGCCTTTGGGAGGTGATTAGGTCATGAAGGTAGAGCCCTTATGCGTGGGATTAGTGCCCTTATAGAAGAGACTCTAGAGAGCTCTCCCACCCCTTCCATGTGAGGATGTAGAGAAGATCACCATTTTGAACCAGGAAGCAGGCCCTCATCAGACACTGAATCTGATGGCACGTTGATCTTGGGCTTCCCAGCCTCCAGAACTATGAAAAATACATTTCTGTTGTTTATGCCACCTAGTCAATGGTATTCAGTTATAGCATCCCAAATGGACAAACACAATGGGCTTTCCTAATCTCACACCCTTCAAAACCTGTCTGTTTTATGTGCTTCAGAGCCCTGCTCTGAGGAATAAATTCTTGCTAATGGGTTAAGAACGGGGATAATAGTTAATTTGTAATTACCCCAAGGAAATTCGTTTATATCTTTAACAGAAGCTCTCTGAAGAGTGTGCTTTGCCCAAAGGAATGACTACATGATTGAGAAATTGAGACAGTTGGAAGATCTTTGAAGAAGGGCACTACTTTGGTCCAGGTTGACTTTTCAGTGCTCTTGACATCACACTAAAAAGGCAGATGCCTTTTTTGGCTTATGCTCTGGGAAGATGTGACAAGGGAGAGAGTGTTTGCATGTTTCTTCATTATTTATAAATAATTCTAGTCAAGCTCATTCACATGTATGTACCATTTCCCCTTTTGGATATGAGAGCACCTAGGAAAGTTTTGGCCTGTATCCCTTGGGGTTTCTTGGGAAAGATAGCAGTTTCAAGGAAAAGAGACTGCTTGCTCTTTTTGACTGACATTTGTGCTGACACAGCAAGCAAACAAGTTTCTCTATGGGTGTGTATGTTCTGAATCAATGTCAAAATTCCTCCTTTAGTAGTATTATCTGTTGTAGTCTGTGTATGGATGGAGGAAAGTGTATTTGTGTGGAGAGAGAAAGAGAGAGAGAGAGACAGAGAGAGGGAGAGAGGGAGAGAGATTTTAACCCGCCCCCCAGACCTTGGCTTTATTTAATTTTGAATTGAATTTACATCTATGCCTTTCTATGAGATATAGTGGAAACAAAAATTGTGATCTTGAATTAACTGATTTCACCTCTACTGGTAAATATAGTCTAGTAGTCATGATAGGAAGGTTAGAAAAAAGCACTAATGGTAGAAAGAGTCAGAAGTCCTGGGTTCTTGGATTCACCCTGCTATCTCCTAGCTGTGAGAACTTGTGCAAGTTAATTCACCTCTCTGATTCTCAACTAGGAGACCCTCTCAGTTTGGAAATCCTAAAATTCTATGATTACTGATTTAAAACTTTGCCATTTATAATCTTTTCCTTCAGGGATCTTGACAGCTGTCTCCGTTTAGATTCTCCAATTGCAGACCCCAAGACAAAGATTTTTAAAGGAAGTGATTTTTAAAGGAAATGTCACAGGGGAGACCAGTGAATGAATGGGAAGCAGGACAGGACAGTAGGAAGCCAAGCAGAGATACCAGACTTATCTGCAGGGGAGCTCTGGAGTGTGAGTTGTGCCACAATTGTCATGACGCAAGGCAAGGGAGCTGGGTTTCCTACCCAAGCACTTGTTGAAGGCCACTGTATCTCCCTGCTATCTCTTTCTCAATTCCCTGAACTCGGGTTTCTCCTAGGTTTGCATGCAAAGGGGCTCTCGTAGGCTGAGCACAGTTTTCCTAAAAAGAGTGAATACTGGGTATTGGAAGTGAAAGTATACCGAAAGGGGGAGTGGTGCACAAAAATGGTAGAAAGAGATTTGAGGAGATCAAGGTGGAGCACCATTCTGCTATATTCTGTAAGAAAACTCTTGTGACGTGGCTAAGTTACTATCAACATAAAATATACATGGAGAAATATGCAAGGCTTAGAAAGCAGCCACTTGAAGCTAAATACCATTGTCAGACCAAACCAATTCTATCCTCAAGTCTGATGGCTTGCACAGTTTCAGGAGATATGGGAAAGGCACCAACAATATCTGCTACTATGGAGAACTCAGGTCAGTATAATATTTTTCACATGAAGTTGTCTGCTCTTTCTGTATGGTGTTTAGAATCTCATAAATGAGAATACTGTAAAAGGTAATCACATGAAGGGTAAAAACAAACCAACAAAAAGGTAACTGGGGAAATCTATGCACATCCAAATAGTTTTTAAAGCAAAGATATATGTTCAAGTTTCCGGCAATGGTCTTATTCCCTCCTCAGACATACTAATTTTTTTAATGAGCTACTTTATTTTCTTGCAAAACACCTACATACTTAAAATGTTTTCCTTATGAATCAATTTTTTATTTGACAGAAGTGAAGATACTTGTGCCCATAAAAAATGCCATGTGTTTTTGAAGTGTTAGAAAAAACAGCTCTTTGGCACTAAACAAAGCTGAGGCAGGAACGCAGGAGAGCAGCTGCAGAATGACAGAAAAAATGTAGATAATGAGCCATGTGAGAGAATGTATAATTTAATGTGGGGCCTTGATGCGAAGGGAGGGGGGAGGAGGACCATACATGAGAAAACAGTTAAAAATAGTGACTAAAATGACTTTAAATCCAATAAAACAGAAAATGAATCAATTAGTGCTTGAACGTTGGAGGAGGCATGATGTTGTGAGAGAGTCTGGAAAAGGCTGACAGATTTTTAGTCTATGAATTTAAATTCATAGGACCAACAATTTCTCTGCCTAGAGAGATTTATATGCTGTTTTTTCTTCTCATACTAGTTTACAAAATGACTTCCTTTCCATTCCACTTTCTGAGATGTGAACCAATCTGTTAGAAGAGCCTCAGTTTTCAGTTTTCTGAAAACATTCCCCAAGATGTATGGCAAAATGTGTTCAAGTTTTAGAAAATTCTTGTAACTCCTGCTAAACTGTGGCTCTCTCTGCATATGGATATTAGAGGTGCTTCTTAGAAGTTGACTGAATTGGCTCATTGTGCCATGTTGATGGAATTCCAAGGAATGATAGCACGTGGCCCTGTCTGATGCCTTTTAACTTCTTTCTGACGTTTAATTATATTATTCATGTTCCTGTGTATTGGATCCTATAACAATAACATCCAGGGTCTTCCTGGTGAGTGCTTATTTTATGGGAAGTTAGGGAAAGCTTTTAAGAAACTGAAAGCTTTGACGAACAGCCTGGCTAGCTGTCTTTTTGGAATGCTGTACCTGACACTTGCCTTCATGGAAGCAGAGGCCTGGACAACTTCTAGTAACCCTTCTTTTTTCTGGGAAAATAATGTGTTCTCCATAACAAGTCCTCACTCAGTGCTGGTTGAATACATGAAGGGATGAAATATTATGAAATATATGATAAAATATTATGAAAACGAGGTTCATGTGCTATGCCCCCAAAATGGCATTTTTACCTTAGAACTTTGAGACAATAAGAAATCTTTTATTTTTAACTAGAAGTCCAATCTAACAAACACCTTTCACATGTGTTACTCTCAGATTTTTACGTTTTTCAAAATTCTAGTCATCAATCCATTTTGGAATAGATGTATACTTATTAGAAGTTAACTTCCATGTTTTTTTTTTTCCAATTTTCTTCCAAATTGATGGTATGTATAATAATCCATTTAGCACTGAGGAAGCGTGGTAGGTAATATATTTCTTTCTAAGAGCTTAAAAATTATTCCCATGTTATCTCATTTATTGAAAGAATATAATTTGTGGGGAAATCTATTTCAGAATTTTATGACCAGCTTTGGTCTTTAACTCCTATCCTTTATATTAAGGTAGTATTTCTAAAATATGGTCTATGAACCCATTGCCTCACAATCATATTAAATGCTTATTAAAATTCAGATCCCTGGACTCCAAAGCAAACCAAGAAGTAGAATTCTAGAGCTTGGGCCCTTAAATGTGCATTTTTTTCAAGTTCCAAATATAATTCCTGTGAACATGAAAAATTGAGAACCACTGGCCAAAGTGTGGAGTGGACCCCAGGTAAAACCGTGCAGCAGGCTTTGTCTTCAGTGACATTGGCCACCCCTCCATGTTCCTCCCCTGCCTCCCATACCTGTGGTTGTTATTTCAGTCCTTCAAAATGTATCTTTTATAAAGAATTTATACCAATGCATTGATAACTTGATTTGTTGCTCATTCTAGTTGTGAATTAAAAACAGGACTGCAGACTATAAACCAGAGGATAGCAAGGACAGTAAGTGCCTCTCTAATGGTGGACTTTCAGCCACTGTGACAGCAGACTTATTTGGAGCCAGAGAAACCATGCCAGCAACCATCACGTCACCTACAGAACTTACAACTGTGTTTACCTGCTCACCACAAGACTCTTTTGAGGTTACTTTACGTAAGGTCCCTGGAAGCAGGAGTTTGGATAAGTGTGAGGCAACACCAATGGCAAAATTTTTAGCTCCCACCATCTCTCCAAAAGTTTTGAATTAGGGAAAATTCTTTCCCTGCCCCAAATAAAAATTTGCACAGTTTCCTGACTTTTTTTGGTCTTTTAAATGAAAAAAAGAATGCATGTAGTCTCAATGGAGTCATTTATAGTGTCTAGATTTATGTAATAATCAAAACTTAGAACTCAATTTAAAACTATTAATAAATCTTCCCTTTTCCCCAGCTATGCCTTGCTTTGGGCTGTCTGCTTGCACTGGCCCTTCTCTTCTTTTTCCCCATTTGGCATTTCTCTTCCTCTCCTAGCAGGATAACTATTATTTCTTATTCTCCAAGTTTCCTGGAGAGGTAAAAGGGATAGGAAAGTTCTTGTTCTATTAGTATGGTCTTAGGATGGCTGGGTACTCTGAACTATGGAATATTTCCTCCAGTTCTTCAGAAACTGCCATTGGCCCCTTGACTGCATGTCTTGTGACATGGGTGATGCATTTTTCTTGGATTGGCTCTTCTCAGCCCATGATTTTCTCCTCTCCCTCCAGCTTCTTCTACCTCCTTTCTTCCCTTCCTCCTTCCTTTTTAAACCTTTTCTCTTTGTTGGATCACTCCACCCAGATTGGCTTACCATAGGATGATCCTCTTGAGCAGTCTTTTAAATGGCTTCAGGTCAGTTTCCCCTTCTACCTGTGTCAAAACACACGCCTCTTCTACCTCCGTGTATCTGGGAATAAGGCAGATTCCAGTATAGCTGCAGCCTCTCCTTTGCTGTGGACTAGCCAGCCAGCTGTTGCAGTTACCCATTGCTGTGTAACAAACCACTTACACAGTGGCTTCAAGTAACTCACAAAGTGATTTATTGTGTCTTATGGTTCCTTGGGTTGGTTGGGTAGTTTTCCTGCTGGTTTCACCTGGGCTTATTCATGAGCTGCATTCAGCTGGAGGGTTGGCTGGGCTGGAGGATCCAAAGAAGCTCAATTCGTACATCTAACAGTTAATGTTAGCTGTTGTCTGCCCCCACTTCCCATGTCTTTTCATTCTCCAGCAGAGATTGACTTCCTACGTGGTAGTCCTGGTGCAGTGTTCCAAGAGCCAACAGTGGGAGCGGCAAGGCCTCTTGAGTCCTAGGCTTTTAAGTCACGTAACACTACTGTTGTCGAATTTTATCAGTCAAAGCAAGGCCAGCTCAGATCTGAAGGCCAGCTCAGATACAAGGGACAAGGAAGTAGACTCCATGCCTTGATAGAGGAAATGACAAAATCACAATACAGAAGAGCTTGAATACCACGATGAGAGGAATCTGTGGTCATATTTTGCAATTTACCACACTACCTTTTAAGTTTGCCAGATTCATGTCAAGCACTAGTTTGCCATGTCCCTGTAACAGCAGAAGACGTGTATCAGCTCTCTGAGTGGTTCCATTGAATAAACTCCCTCACACTGGGCTTGATTGAGGGCAGGCAAAAGGAGGCATGGGAGGGCACACAGAACTGCTCATTCCAAAGAAGCCCTCTTCATAAACACTCCCCTGATTTCCGATGCCCCCGTCCTTGTTTACCATCAGTATGGGTCAGGTGTTTAAGAGTCAGGTAACCCATTTATGGATGCCTCCTTTGTAAATTCTTTATGCAACTTCACAGGTCCTTTACAATGCAATATTTATTGTATTTAGTGTCTTAGCCAAAACTTTATTTTAACATTTTCTTATACTTACTCGAAAAAGATTTCCAAAGGGAGCCTCTCTAACTTCTGAGCAAATGGCAACTACTAGTGTGGCTTCGGAGTGTTGCAGGCCAAGGTTTGACTCTCACACTCACTGCTAACTTCTTCTGTCTGAGCCTTACGTGATCATCTCTGCAGTGGGACTAAGACATGCCTCAGGTGTCCAATAAGCCCACTTTGAAAATCCTATTCCTCTTTGCCAGTGATTTGTCTATGTTGCCCTTGTGACCCAGTTCTCACTAATGACATGCAAGACGAAGTCTGCTTGGGGTTCCCAAGAAAGCCCTAAGTAAGAAGCCACTTTCCTTCAACCCTCTTTTCCCTTTTTCCTAGTTTAGGTGCTACCATGTGCAGACATGACATCTCACACCATTGTGTGATGCAGTCATCTCATGACCAAGAGCTGACAGGCCTGAGGACAAAAGGCCAAATTCACTGGGAATTGTGGAATGTGGGATTGGAAGAAGATCCCGGTTGAGGCACTGAACTAATCTGCAAATGCCACCTCCAGAATTCTTATGGTATGACAGAGTAAAATGTTTTTATTATTTTGTCACCCATAGTTGAGTATTTTACTTGTAGCCCAAATCATCCTAATTGATATAGTGGATGTCGTTGTAGGTAGGGTATGGATTAGTTTCCAACTTTGTCAGATGAATTTAAAAAAATAAGTAAGTCAAGGCTGAATGAATTATCAGATAAGTTGACTAAGACATGCTGCTGACTCATTATGCATGCTGCTGACTAAGACACTGATTACAGTGGCAGATAGGAGCCTAGTCACTCTGAGCTCTAACTTCCAAGATACATTTCTAATCAGCAAACATTTATTGAGCACCTACTAAATGCAAGTGCCTAGAAAGTTCCTTCCTTTATGTCCTATTTGCTTGAGGCCTGTCCCCTTCTCTTTGCCCTTTTTTCTGGCAAGTTGTCTGTATAAGTTTTTATAGACCCTGAGATAAATGTTTGTAATACATAAAGATTTTTAAGCCATAATTTCTTAACTAAAAATTGAGATATGTGTTCTAAGCAGGTAATCTTGGTAAAGCTGCTTAAATTCTCTTTGCCTCAGTTTCCTCCGATTATTATAAAATGGGGATAATGATAGTATACCTACTTCATTTCTTGTTATGAGGATCAAATGAGGTATAGGCATTTAGAACAATGGTTGATACATGGTATATTCTAAGTGAACTTCAGCAAACAGTATTATGGGAGAAATGAAACAGGCTATTCAGGTTCAGTTCGACCAAGGAAAATCTAGTTAATGTGATTTCAATATGTTATTTTTCAGCTGCTGTTTTTATGTTGGAAATTATCTCTAAAAAGTAATTGTCCTCTTTCCTCATTTAGAAAGATTTTACAACAAGATTTTCTTTCTATTGTCTACTCTGGTAAGGTAAACTTACGGTGTTAAAAGATAGAAAAAATATTGGTTGGAAAATAATCTAAAAGTGACCCTATTGTCCTAGTGCATAATGAGTATGAGACATGGCCACGTAGAAACTGAATTTGCCTACTCATTTCCAGGCAGCATTTGAATGTGGGAGCCGAACTTCTAGTGGGTGACCTAGAGGAGTTGCTGAGACCCAAGACTCTTTATTTTAATAAGGGGTGGCATCGCCTAAGAAGTAGTGATAAATTCTACTTAATTATAGATAGGGAAATATTGAATATCTGCCCTAAGTTTGACTGATATCTATGGGCATAAGCTCTTAAATGAGAACCTTAGTTATGGGAAAAACCCTTGGTGCAGCACCCTCAGTGAATGTTCTTCTTGCTTTTTCCTTTAGCTGAAGGCTGGCTGGGGGATGGGTAGGGTACCTCAGGACCAGGGCTGGGCAGAATCCCTTCCTGGGTGAGTAAGAGACACTAGACCAAGCTGCCCAAGTAATCACCTGTGAGAAAGGCCAGTGCCCAGCTGCTGAGAAAGAATTGCTGATCCATGCTTCCATTCATCTAATTGTGCAAAGCCGGGATTGAGAACTGTGGGCAGGGCAGACACATAGTGTGACTTTTGTGGTGATTTCTACCAATCCCTCCTGAAACTGGCTCCTTTGGCTTTCTCAACAGTAGAATACTGAGCTTGTTCTCGAGGCCCGCAGCACTGTGCCAACTGAGGCCTGGTCTATCTGAAAGTACTTGGAGGCTCCGTCCAATACTGTTTTATCTACTGAGATAGACAGTGGAAGCCCTCGAATTCCCAGACAGTTGTCCATGGGAAGAGAGGACCTCAGACACATGTGGAATCAAGAACACTCTCAACATATCTGCAGCGACTTATGGTGAGGCCGGTGACAGCAGGTAGGGGGAGAGCTATATGGCACTCCTGAAAGTCTTGAGGAGCTACAATGAGATGAATTTAGGGGGCACAGGGAGTGAGGATTTCTTTTTTTGTCCAGGAGACAGAGCTTCAAAAGTATAGCATCCCTAGAAATTTGAAAATATTCATGTCAGGACCTGATTTTTGAGACAGCCAAGCTACAAGTAGTAGATAAGTGGTGTCTGGATCCTTCTCCTTTGTTTTATCTCATAAACTTCCTCCTTGCTGAGTCTTTTAGTTTGGTGTCCAGTGAATGAGACGCTTCAACCATGGACTCTCACTCTATTGGCTGGTTGCTGGTTTGCCTCCGCCCTCCTGGCATGGTTCTCGGCTGGGCTGCAGACCTTATGTTGTGTCTTCCGCTGATGCCAGAAGCCCCTTTGCTGAAGTACTCCCTCAGGCAGTCCTCTTGGGCAAGGGCCAGTGCCTGGCCCCCCATACCTTCCTCATCTCTGGCCCTGATGTGGGAAAAAAAGGTGGCCAAGTGAAAATAATACAGGCATTAGATCTTTTCTGTCACTTAATCACCATGTGATTTGGAGCAAGTCTCTGTCCTCCTCTGAGCCAACTTTCCCCAGCTGTCCGATGAAGTGGTGGCTGACTTAGCAAGATTATGACAAGGATTATATGCAAAATTAAGATAGTGTATCTGAATTCTGCCTTAAAATTGGGTCCAAAGTGGCTTTTTTCAAGATGTCAGCCAAGTGGTCATGTTGGGATTGGTTCCCCAAAGCCTGGTGGAGGAGGACAGAATTCCTCTGAAAGGTAATTTGAGTCTTTGGAGAAAGAAGACCAGCCAAACCAAGCCTGTCTGGGAAAGCCTTCATCCCAGTGCAAACCCAGGGGCCAGAGGCTGGCTTCTGTTGGTAGTAAGAGCAATAGGTGGGATTTGTGCCAGAAAGGGGTGTTTGAGAACTAACGTGCATGTGGTTCTAGGAAGATGGCTGCAAACTAACTCGGGGCATCTGCAGCCTGCCTCTCTCTGCCACTGGGTCCTGGATGTGTGGGTGTGTCTGCCTGCTGCAGAAAGCTAGAGGCTAGGCAGATGTAGAGTTTGCCAAGTGTGCACAGGGTGCTTCAAACAGAGAAACTCAGCAAACTTTCTCTTGGAGCTGATCCAAATGTTGGAAAATCCTTCTTTTCTCCATTGTTGTGGGGGGGAAAGAAACTCGTGAAAAGAAACTTTACTGGGAAGTAGGAGTATGTTCTGGGCATCAAATGAAGGAGGTTGAAATATGCTTTATCCTCAGGTAGAACACAGTTGGTCCTTGGATAGGAGTGAACTGTGTCAACCTACAAAGAATTTGACCCAGGGGCTTTGGGTGGAGGCTCAGGTGGCAAAAATTACTAAGAATCTGTGTAAGATAAGTTCCCTGAAAACATATTCTGATAGAGATATGCATGCAGGTGATTTATTAGGAGTGTTCTCAGGAACTTTATCTGTAAAGTAATAGAGAAAGCAGGATTGGGAAGAGGAAGGAGATAAATTGCAGTACAGTGGTGATGAAGGCCTCAGCCAATCCAAGCAGAGCTCTGAAACTGGGAGTGCCTTTGAGGACTCTCCTTTGGCCAAGCATTGGATATAGGCTGTCCAAGAAGGGGGTACAACCTCAAGTGAGGCAGCTTCCTTTGGCTGAAGGCGATTCTGAGAGAGGAGCACAGCTCTGAGCCATTGACAACCAACATTTCTTATGGCTAGATGAATGAGTGAGTTGGTTTTTCTGGGGGAGATCTGGGTGGTCCATCATAATATCCACTACAAAACCCAACTCTTGCCTCCTGCTAACCAATGAGGATCCAACATGAGGATTTATTAATAAGTGCATTTAGCCCAGTCTGCCTTAAGCTATGCAAATTCTTGTGTAATTGTTGATTTAAAAAAATTGCTCACAATATTTTTGTGAGGAAGTTCCTGAGTACTTGGCCTGTCTGTCAGTAACTAGTGACTCCTACTGTTTCAGGAAGAGATTCTGCCCCAGCCGTGGTCCCCAGACACTCTGCTCATCCCCAGCCAACCTCCAACCAAAGGGAAAAGCAAGAGAACTCTACATTAAGTGTGCACAATTGTTCCCATAAGCATAGCTCTCATTTAGAGGAACATTTCTGTAGGTCTTAGTCAAATATAGAGGAGATATTCAACATTGCCATATCTATAATTAGGAAAAATTCATCATTACTTCTTGGGGGACCCCACTGCTTACTAAAGTGAAGAGCCTTGATCTTTGATGTGATCTTGAGCCACATTTGAAAGATGGTCAAACTTTTATTGCATAACTTAAAAAGGTATATATTAAATGCCTCAGCTCAAATTCTTTCCCTCTCTTCCAAATGTGACAATAATAATCAATAAATGCCAATATAACACAGTTGGTCTCTAAGATTGGTGCTAATGATGATTTTGATTTTAGGACCTGAGATAAACATTTAATGAATGACTACTATGTGCCCTATATTAACCACTTTCCATGTATTTTTTTTTTTCTTTTAATCCAGGCACCAGCTCTCTCAGTTAGGCACAATGACCAATTTCACAGATAATGATATTGACATGTAGAGATCAGGTGATTTGCTCAAGTGCTTTCAGCCAGTAAGTGGCAGTGCTGTGGTCAGAACCCAGGTAGTTGAATGTCAAAGCTTGAAAACTTACCTTTTATAGCACACTGATAAATACCCACTCAATCCTATTCTCCAAGGTGCTAAAAAGCAGCACATGAATAAATACCCTGAGATCTAGAAAATAGAATGCTATAATACTTAAAGAAATTAAGAATAAGGAAATAAACTGAAGGGTTGTTTTAAGTGTGTAGGATTAGTATTTAAAGATCATTTATACATAGGCCACTTTGCATTTCCAGCATAGTTTGATATCATGGGTGACTGTTTTCAATCCTGACCCTCCATCTGAGGCAGATCAGACAGAGTCCTAATAGTAACAACCTTTAAATTAAGAAAGTTTACTCTAAATGTTCCCAACATACCCCAAAGCCAGAAACGTTCACAGTTCTACATGAAAATGTTAGAAAAAGATCACATTGCAGCAGCTGCTTATGTGGATTACCTAGTCTAGCCATTCTGCTAAGGCTTAAAAAAAACCTGTCTGAGTTGTAAGAAGGAAAAAAATAAAAAAAGAAAACAAGTCTTGAAAATATCAAGTTGGTGCTTGTTGATAGAGCTGTGATTTCCCATTCTTTGCCCCAGAAGACTCAGGTGTAGCTGAAAGAACGTCAAGGTGTTTTTCCAAACTACTCGTAGGCACTGGAGGGATTTCTTTGCTGTGCCCTTTGCTGTTTCCAGAACTGTGGCTTCCCTTTAAATCCATGGAATGTTTCCTAGCTCCAAAGCACGTTAAGAAATCTCAGTCACTTATCACAGCCATTTTATGCAACTTCTTTTGATACTTTACAAAGAAATAAGACCAAACGTACTCTGCCCTCAACCTGTGTCTTCCATGTAAAGGCCAATGATACTATTACTGTGTGTGTGTGTGTGCACATGCCTCTGACCCTTTTGAGATTTAATGTTTAATCTCCAAAATATCAAAGCCAGCCATAGTCTATAAGGCCTGGTATCTCCACTTTGCAGAAGAGGAGACTGAAGTACAGTCTTGGGCAAAGGACAGCTCTCACAATGAGATTAGAGCCTAAGATGAGGCTTTTCAGCTACCAAATTGGCTGTCTCTTTCTGGGCTCTGATTGTTCCCCTTTTTTCCATAGTGCTACTTTCAATAACATTGGTTTCTTGCCTTTCCTCATATTTGTGGTTATTGTTGGGGTTAATCATAGTAAGAAAAATGATGAAAGTAGATCCTACAACAGAATATGTCTTTGTGCAGATTGATGTTAAAGATTTGATTTCTGACACCATAAATTCAGTTCCAACATAATCATGTAGATGCAAACAATATTATTTTCAGGGTTCAGAAGGTTGTCGAGAGGGGAGACAGTGTTAGAGGGCAAGGGTTCTGGCCCATGTTACAACCTTTTCACCACAAGGAACAAAATTGTCAATCTAGATTCAGGATGTTTATGAAAAGTTATGAATTACCTGCAAAGTATCTGTGAACCTGAAACAGAGAGATCATGTTTCTCATCTTGTTGTGTGTAATTTCAGAGTATTCAGGCTTCTGTTGTGAAATGTTTTCTCAACTTGAAATCCCAGGGTTCCTCATGTATGGAAAGAAGTGGCATAAAAATATACACAACTGATGTCACTTTAAGAAAGGCCAGTGAACTTCATGGTGTTCCTGGAAGATAAGCAAACTGAAAAGAATCAGTATGGTAGATCCCTTGTTTTACCCTTTGTATAGTTTATTGGTTAAGATTTTGTTTGGCCACATGTAACCTGCACCTGAACTACAGTGGCTAACCAAATGGGTTGAGTTTTAAGACTTAGCAGGGAGTATGGAGGTAACCACCCAGTGTCACCATTCCAGAATGTCATCAAAGAACCAGGAGCCTTCTTTTTCCTCATTCTGCCGTCTTTACTATATGGCTTTCATTTCCATGGGTTAACATTCCACTTCCAGTCATCATGTTCAAATTTTAGGCTAAGGAGAAAAAGCAAAAAACAAAGGCACATGTTGGTTTACTATGTCCCATTTTATTAATAATAATAAAAAGAGTGATAATAATTTTTAAAGAGTTTTCTAGAATCCCATCTAAAAGAATTGTTTTTATAGCTCATTGGTAAGAACTGGGTCACATGACTATATCTACTTGCAAGGGAGTTGGGAGAGGTGTTTTAATGTAGTAATATAGCCACCCTGAATTTTGATTTTTGTTAGTAAGGAAAAAGTAGAGAATAGTTATTGGGCAGGAAGCCCAAATTAGGAATATGATTAATGCCAGTGGGGAGGAAAGGACATGTCTTTTATTTCTTTGTAAACATTATACTTGATGTGTTATGTAAGTTCAAATGTTCCATCATTCATGAATTTTTCTTATCCTCACTGTTTTCTCCGTATTCCTGTGGCACTTTGTACTTTACTTTAAATAGAGTCGCTGATACCATTGTAGTCACGTGAGTCGTTTACATGCCTGCTTTCCTCACTAGACCAAGAGCTCCTCAAGGATGAGACCTGGTCTGATTTACCTCTGTAATCTCATCACTTACCACTGTGTCTGGCATACCAGTATGAACTAAAAAGCTTACCTGAGAAATATAAGGACAAAGCAAAGTGTGGCAGGTCATGGTCCCCAGGAAATGGGCTCTGAGACTCTGTCTATTCAGAGGCCTCTTCCCCAGACTTCCCTGAATCCAGTTCCATCCTTTCTGCTTCTAAGCTCTTGACCATTCAGAACCTCCTTCCCCCCACTGCATCTCTTACCCCAAGATTCTGCTTATGCTCTCACCTTGGGCCAGTTTTTTCTACACAAGGTAGATGACCAGCACTGCCTGAAATTCTGTCCTTCGGAAGGATCATCCCTCACCTTGAGTAGGGTTTTAGCATAGCAATAAGCCAATTATGGCTTGTACCACGTACTAAGCTGACTCATCTGTAAAAAAAGTTCATTTTCCTTCCTCCACCAAGATCTGGTAAAAAGAGATCTTCACTCCCAGTGGGGCCAAAGGTTTGAGCTGAGGGAGAACTGTGGGGCAGCAGTTGCCGACGACATGGAGTCTGGCCGTTTGTTCACAAAGCTTCCTTGCACTTTCTGGCCCTGCTTATGTTCCACTTCCATCTTACGCTTTTGATTTGATTTATCTGAAAGAACTATGGCCTGCAGGCTAAATATGGCCTGTTTTTTTTGTAAATAAAGTTTTATTATAACACAGCCATACCCTGTGTTACAATAATTCAGTTAATTATTGTCTACATCTTCTTGGTGCTACATCAGAGGTGAGTAATTGTGATAGCACTGTATGGCTCCCAAAGCCTACGATATTTATAATCTAGCCTTTTATAAAGTTAATTGACTGAACCTGGTTCAGAGAAATCTGGGATTTCAAGATTTTTGACTGAATTAACTTAGATATCCTCATTCCAATTTTCAGGGTTCCACTCTTTCCCATTCAGGACCTTCACCTTGGCAGAGGGGCTGAGAATTCAGCTTACTCTGGAGCTGGGCTACTGAGTCATTAAGGACTGGATTTGATCCTCAGTCTTTTCTTCCTTTTGGCTTCAAAATATAAGAATCT
>RJWJ010015146.1:0-36673 GCA_004363605.1 Indri indri | reverse complement strand
AAGTCACATTAGAATCACCTTCTAGGCTTTTTTTAAAAGATCAGCACCTGGATGCCACCAGGGACCACAGGAATTGAATCACTGGGGGTGGAGCCGGTTTTCTAGGTGACTCAACCCATCAGCAAGGCTTGGGAGCCAACAAGCCAGGCTATTAGAAGGTCAACTTGGGAGCTGTAATCACAGGGGAAATCCTTTCTCAAATTTGGGGCCATGGGGCAGGCAGGGATGGCACCAGTGGCAGGATAAACAACAGGAAAGGACAACCACGGAGGACCTGCTGGGAGAATAGGAAGAGGGGAAAGGGCTGGAGGCCAAGTTACTGTGCTTAATTGGACTTCTCTTCCTGAATGCGACAAACTGGCAAGGACAGTGGTTTTACCAAGCTGATTATTTTGAAGAAGGTATTGTTTTTTTTCCAAAACCAAAATTATTTTGTTGTTCTTCCCATTTTTCTTTTCTTTAGATGCTCTTACAACTTGGGGGTCATTTCTCCTTGACAAACTTGCAAAGCTGTCATTCGGTTGTTAAATTGCATGACTGTCTGAATTATGGAAATTAAGTTATCTGCTTTTTGCTTGGTCTCTTTCCCTAATTCTGCAAATCTGCTCTCTGTTACCTTTATTCCATGGTTAATGACTTCTAGTTCGCAGTTGAGGTTCTCATTGTCTCACGTCTACCCAAGAAACTAATTCTTTAGAGCTTTTAAGCAGAAGAAGCACAAATGCCCTGAGCTAGCTATGGGGTCTTGGACAAAATTCCCTCTCCCTGGGCCTCTTTTCCTTCCCCAGGCAACACAGTGGGTGGGGCAGCTCAGGCTAAGCCAGGTGGGCTGGGGAAGATGTAGGACAAGGGTCCTCTAAGTTTCCTGCTGTGTGCATCTTTTTTTGATTTTAAGTTATACACTGCTGCATCTGGAACACTTGCTTTAAAAACCTTTCTTCATGTCTTGCTTTCCATGCTCTGCTTGCCCGATTTCCTCCCTCCTTTCATTTCTTTCTTTCCTTTTCTTTATTTCATCCACCCTTCCCTCCTTTCTTTCCTCTTTCTGTCTTTTTTCTTTCTCCGCCTTTTATATTTAGCTTGAAAGCCTGAGCTGAGGAATCCAGCTACTTGTTCAGGCCACCGTCCAAGTTTAAGCCTTTCCATGTTAATTTTTTCTTGATTTCAGATCATGATTCTGAACTCACAGAGGTTAGCAGGAAAAATCCAGGTACTTTCTTCCCACTTTGGCCAAGGCCAAAAACATTTCAGAGGGATTCCAGAAATAAGGAATTCACCAGTAATGACAGTTTGAGCCTTCATTGCATGATAACCCCTGTGTCAGTGTTTTTGCATTAATTCAGACCCTGCTCAGCCCACATCCACCGTGTTGCCATCTCCATCGGCTATTCCCTGCTCGTGATCTTGAGCATACTCTTTTCATTGGATGATTCCAGTGGCTGATACTGAAGAGAGCCTTGCTTCCTCTTCTCATGAGCACTGCATCACACTTCCCCACCAGCAGATCCAGTCTCTGGGCTCTCGGGTTGTGTTTACATCACATCCCCTTTACTCCAGACCTAGCAACAAAGACTTACGTAATGTGTGACTGAAAAAAAGGACTAACTCGGCTTACATAAAAAGTTTCTACATCAAGAGAATAAGAAGACATGCCACAGACTGGGAGAAAATATCTGAAAAAGGCACTTCTGACGAAGGATTGTTACCCAAAACATACAAAGAACACTTAAACTCAACAATAAGAAAATGAACAGCCTGATTTAAAAATGGGCTAAAGACCTTAACAAAGACCTTAAAGTCATCAAAGAAGATATACAGGTAGCAAATAAGAAATGAAAAGATGCGTCGCATCAGGTATCACCAGGAAATTGCAAATTAAAACAACAACAAGATACCACTACACAATTATAAAATGGCCAAAATCCAGAACACTGACAACACAAAAATTCTTGGCGAGAATGTGGAGCTAGAGGAACTCTTCTCATTCATTGCTGGTGGGAATGCAAAGTGGTACAGCTCCTTTGTAAGGCAGTTTGGAGTGTTCTTATGAAACTAAACATACTCATCATACAGTCCAGCAACTGCGCTCCTTGTACAATCCCCACAGGGTGGAAAACATGTCTATACAAAAACCTGCACAGGAGTGTTTACAGTAGCTTTATTCGTAATTACCAAAACTTGAAAGCAACCAAAGTGCCCTTTAATAAGTTAATGGATAAATAAACCGGTATACCAGGCAATGGTATATTATTGATCACTAAAAGGAAATGATATATCAAACCGTGAAAAGATATGGAGGAACAGTAAATGCATATTAATAAGTGAAAGAAGCCAATCTTTAAAGAGTACATACTGTATGACATTCTGGAAACCATATGACATTCTGGAAAAGGTAAAACTATGGAGACAGCAAAAAAAAAAAAAAAAAAAAAATTAGTGGTTGGCAGAGCGATGGATCCAGCATAGATGAATTTTAGGGCAGTGAACCTGTTCTGTATAATACTGAAATGGTAGATATATGTCTTTACACACTTGTCCAAACCCATAGAATATGCAACACTAAGAGTGACCCTAATGTAAACCACACAGTTTGGGGGATGATGATCTGTCAATGTGGGTGCCTGGATTGTAACAAATGTACCACTCTGGTGTGGCATGTTGATAGTGGCGAGATTGTAGGGTGGGGGCAGGGAGTCTATGGGAAATCTTAGTGCTTTCTGCTCAATTTTGCTGTGAATCTAAAACTGCTCTAAAAATAAAGTCTATTTTAAAGGAAAAAAGGTGTCTAAAAATTACCCCAACCATGGAGTGGTGGGGGACAGTTTTTGCTCTTTCCACTCCTAGTCACTGCAGATAGGTGTATCTTTCCCCAAGGAATTACTCTATTTAGAGATGTAGGTTTGGGGAGCCTGGGGAAGCAAGCAAGACAGCCAGTTGTTGTCTAGCATGTCACTTACAACAACAAGTATCATTTCCCATCCCTCAGCCAACAGGAAGGGACAGCCTCAGTACTTCCCAAAATCTTCTAGTCTAGCCTCCAGCTACCCAAAATTATCCGCGGGACAAGGAAGATTATAAGCTCCACCTTCGTCCTCCATATTGTGGGACCGCTACAGGAAACGTTGACTGGTCTTGGTCAACAAGCATCCCTTGGCCCAAAATTTGGTACAGTGGCACCTGACGATTTTCTTCCAGCACGTTGCTCTCGCCAGACTCCCAGCCCTTTTCTTCAGATGGGGTACTGACTCCATCCTCTACTCCCATTGGTCACACTTAACTCCAGCTCAACCAATCGGAGCCTGGTATTTCCCTGGCCACAGTGATTGGTTCCAGGATTGAGTCATACCTGAAACCACGCCCCTAAACTCTTCTGTCAGGCAGATAAATTCCCTCTTTGCTTAAGCAGCTCTGGGTTGGGTTTGCTGTCACGTGCAACCGTAAGCAGCCTGAAGATTCATCCACACAGAGCCTGGTGCCCGCCAGGGTGTGGCTGTGTAAGGCTAGCCGGTAAGAATACGCCAGCCTCGAGCCTGGCCTCAGGTTTGTATGCAGCTGCCTTGATTGGAGACTTCCGAGGACAGAAGTATCTAGGAGACAGGTAGGACAACGGGATGCTGTGAATGCAGGGCGAATCCGCCAGTGGCCACTAGGGTAAGTCTCCAAACCTGCCCCAGAGCCGCCTATGTGCCTCTGCTCTGAAATCCTTTCCAGTCTGCACCTCTTCTGTTATCAGGAAGACACTCTTTCCTCCTTTTTCTAAATAAAATCATACAGTCATGTATCACTTTTGGAGTCCAGCCCAAACTCACCCAGCTCTTTTTCATCAATACCCAAGGCTCTGCAATCTGCTTACTCCCTCACAGCCCATGAGAGTGATGGCCAGTCCCCCCGACTCCCAAGTCCACTGTCTCAGAACCACCCCCCCACCCTGTGTAGCCCTCATCTTAACAGCCAGCCTCTTGCTGACCATCCTCAGCTGAGGCTGAGGTTTCCCCAAGCGTAGCAGTTCCCAACTCTAGTGGTGCCCTAGAATCACTCTGTAAGATTGGACAAAATACCTAGGCCTGGGCCCCATCCACAGCTCTTCCGATTTAATTGCTCATGAGTGGACCCAGGCAACACCATTTTGTAAAATTTCCCAGATGATTCTCATGTGCATGAGTCCCTGCTCACAATTTCTGGGAAAGCTCCAACCATGGCCCTTTGCAACTGCTTGTTGAATTTAATGGGAAGTCCAGACACAAACAGAAAGATAGCATTTAACAGGATATGAAGTTATTGTTTTTTTCTGTATTTATTGCCATCTCCCCAACCACTGCAATCCCCATGATGTAAGCCCCTAAGGACAACAGTTCTGTCTTTTCTTTCGTGTCTGTATCTCCAGCACCTAGTTCCTCAGAGTCCAACTGGTGCTCAGCAAACACACGCTGACTAAATGCATGCATTTCCCCTGGTGGGAGGCACGGATGGAAAAAGACCAGAAGATATCAAATTTGAGCACAAGGTGGCAGCATAAGTCCAGTCAATGGAGAGTTCCTTTGCGTCTCCCATTAAGAGAAATTGTCAGTGTGGGGCACTTCTAGCTTTCCATCCTTCCAGATCTGCCTTAAGAACCCACGTGAAGTGAAGACCAGACATGGGACCACTGTAAAGGAAATTAGGACTTTAAATCGTTCCTACTAGCCTCAATTGTTCTCTCTTTATAATGGGCACATTATTAATAATATTCTTCCAAAATATTGGATATCATTTTAAAACTGACTGCAAAATAATTTAAAAGAAAAGATTCCAAATGTTCCAGAAAAAAAGTGCTTGGAAGACTGTTAAAGATGATGATAGAGACCAATGCTTTGAGAGGAATCAGCTAAGGCTGGAGAGTTAGGGCCTTCTGGTTTACTGCTGTTTACTGATCTATTGCTATATACCTGTGTTGCCAAACATGGGGATATAAAATGCACTTTAACTCCTTACCACAAATAGGCTTTAGGAATAATAAATTCCAATTGTAAAGTCTTTTTTAAAAACATATTTTTCCCATGTGTTTGGAAAGACAAAAAAATATTTAAAACATGCAGAAGTGGTCAAATTTGATAGTTCACTCAGTTAAAAATTAAGATAACAGGGAAAAAAGCAGACAGCTTGGTGAAAGAAGACCTAGGATTGCATCTTGCAGGGAGTCTTAGTCATTTAACCTCCGAGGGCCTGGTTCAGGGGCCCAGCCCCCAGTATCACACATGTTTTATTTTTGCAGTATTTAACATTCTCCACTCCATACACGTTGGTTAAACAAATGAATACATTTATAGAGAGAGGATGATAATAACACTACCTCCTCTGGTTAGGAGGATTAAATGAGATAATGAATTCAAACAAGGCTTGTAATTCATAAAATGCTCCAGTATATTGTGCATTATTATTAATCATATGGCCAAATAATAGAAGAGCCTGAGGTAGGAATGGAGGGGTCATTGTCCACTACAGACCCCTGGAAAGGCTTCTTAGAGATGAGGAGAGGGCTAGAAGCTCTGAAACATTCTTCTCCATCACTACCAGCCAATCTGCATCCAGTAGATGCCACCAGGCAGCAGATTTCCTGCCCCTTCCAAACAGGGGACATGTGTTCCCATATGGGAACAAGTCCACGCTCCAAAGACCAGAAACTCTTCTCTCTCTGCCAGATCCTCTCCACGTGACTGTGAATTGTTTTTCCAGCAAAAACAATTGGATCTCATATTTCTGCCAGGACCCTCTCCCCCTCACCTCACACATATTAGCATCCTCAGAAGAAAGGCCCTAGAGCCATTCAGACTCTTATTATTGCCACTGTAATTATTATAGTTATGACTATGACCATCATTATAAGGAAAATCATCCAAATGTAGTAAAGCAAAAACCGGAAGGAACTCCATGGCTCTGAGCAAAGTTAAATGCCAGCAAATATGGAGAAGCATCAACTTCTCTTCTGCCAGGCCCCCTCCAGGTGTGCATAGAAAGGGCACAGAAGAACCACACTATGGCCAGAAGAAGCCCTTTTCTTCTCCTTCCTGCCCAAGACTTGTCCATGCTTCTTCCCTAATGTCTCCAGTAGCCCTCACTTCCTCTCCATTCCCTCTGTGACTGCCCGAGCTCAGGCCCTCATCCCCTCTTGTCTGGATTACTGCAGCACCCCTAACCACCCACCTCCAAGCCTCTGGGGTCACCCAGTCCTGCTAGTGCGGCCCTGAAAGGATCTTCCCCAAATAGATGGCATCATGCCACTTCTCTGACAAAATCGGCCGGAGCTTCCCATTGCTTAGAGAATATATGTGCACATCTTCTTCATGGCTTAAAAGCCTTCAAAGACTAGTGCTATCATCTGAGCGTGCCCCTCCAAAATTCTTATGTTGAAATCCTAACTCCCAAGGTGATGGTATTAAGTGGTGGGGCCTTTGGGGGGTGATTAGGTCATGAGGGTGGAGCCCCATGAATGGGATTAGTGCCCTGATAAAGGAGGCCCCAGAGAAACCCCTGACCCCTTCCACCGTGTGAGGATACAGCAAGAAGGTGCTGTCTATGAGCCAGAAAGTAGGCCCTCACCAGATACTGAATCTTCCTTAATTTTGGACTTTCCAGCCTCCAAAATTGTAAGAAATAAATTTCTGTTGTTTATAAGCCACTCAATCTACAGTATTTGGTTACAGTAGACTGTATGGACTAAGACAACTGGCCACTACCTTATCCTATCCCACAGACAGAAAGACAGACTCGCCGTGCCTGCACACACACCACCCATTCCCATGGCTTGTGTCCCCACTTCTGGTCTCTAGTTAAATTGTTTTCATGGCCTGATTGTCTGGAAGTACCTCAACATCCTACCATTCACCTTTCAAAGTCCTTCAAAGCCCTGGCTCAGACCACCTCCTCAGAATATTTCCCAATGTTGAAACCATTTTTCCTCTACCACTCCTAAGTATTTTATTTGCATTCAGGATACCCTGCCTCCGATTTGGGCTACTACATTCACACCACTAGTTCCCCAAGTCTGCAATCCCTGGAGGTGAGGGTCTATACCTGGGTCACCGTCTCCTCCAGTATTTATCTCAGCAAGTAGTTGAAGCTGAATAAATGCCTGGGGACGTAAAAGTGCATTTTATCACCTTCCTCTGGTGTATTCTTGCAATGGTCTTGAGAGGTGAGCTCCTCACTGTAATGACCATGGCGCTGCACATCGACAGAGGCCAAGCAACTTGGCTTGGGCCAGACACCAAGGTGGTGGAACCAGGCGCAGAGCTTAGCGCAATACGAAAGAAGCGAGGGTGGACCCACCCACAGTGGCACGCTGCTCTGGGTAAATGTCTGAGGTGCCTCCGTGAGCATGTAACGCATTGATTTAGAATCTAGACCCTGCATCTGGATCCTGATTTCATCATTTCCACCTGTGCAATACTAGGGAAGTTTCTTCACCTCTCTGGATTTCAGTTTTTTTGTTTGTAAAATGAGGTCAGTAACAGTACCCTCATAGGATTGCTGAGCATAAATTGGATAGCATCAAATATTAGCACTGAATCAGGCACATACTGATACATGGATAGAGCTTTGCTGTGATTAAATTAGCCTTAAGAGCACTGAAAAACAGCAGACTCAGATTTCTCTTTTGTGCCTGGGAAGAATGGTAAGGAGTCCAAAGTACCATCCCAGGAATGAGGAGGAGAAGGAGAGATTGGAATAACATCCCCTGGTCATCTGAGCACATTCCCAAGATACCAGGCCACCCATCAGCATTTCCCAAGCAACAAGTCACCGTCATTTCCTCCCCCATGCCCTGGGAAAGTGCACAAATTGAGTTCATTCCACAAGCCACTGTCTCCTGTTCTCAGGCCCAGCCATGACCCTCACCAGCTATTTGATACGCAAAGAACCAGGTATGGGCCGTGTTGGATGTGGTCCTATGGACACCTTTAGGCACAGGAGAGATGAAAGCAGCTTGCTTGCAAAGCTTTAGAGTCAGTGCATGGAAAAGGTTCTCACTTGCTTCTCTGAATCCAGATTTATTAAAGTTGAATCCAGTCATCCAAATGGAAAGAGACAGTGAGAAAAAAAAGAGAAGATTCCACAATGATGAGGAACCAGGAGAGACCCGCTTCCTAAATAGCAGCTGCAGAGACTGGAGAGTTCAGACCTTGGAGTCAGCCTGCCAGGATTCAAATTTCTGTCTCATCACTTCCTAACTGCATGGCTTTGGGCAAGTTATTTAGGCATTTTTCAATTCATTTCCTCACCTGCAAAATAAGAATACTGTTAACATCTGTATCATAAAATTGTTATGAGGATTGAGTGGGGTAAACCACATAAAGTGCTTAGCACAACATTGGGCACGGTAAATGCTCACTCGGTTAAGAGGGTTTGTAGTGATGGTGGTGGTGGTGATGATAGTTTGATCTTGACCCAGACCAGGTGGATATTTTTATTCCCATTTCTCAGTTGGATAAACTTGGGTTCAAGAAGTCAAGTGTCTTACTGAGGTCACGCAGTCAGTATGTGGCAGATCTGACCCAAGTTCCACTGTTTCTTCCTGGGAGTGAGTGATCCAGATGTCCTAAGGAGGAGGAGCTGAGACCAGAATGGACATTCTTCTTGGGGAATCAGAGGATAAGGAAAGTCCAAACCAAGAGCAAACTGAGCCTAACAGCTAGCTAAAACATGAAAACATTCCAAAGCATTGCTTAAAACTAGTTAAGATCATGTCTACCGAGAAAGTCACTTTCAATTACCTCCCTGAAATTGCCAATTTGTGCAAGATTTCACCAACTTCCTTCCCAATATTTGTCTACATTTGAGGTAATTTAATTCATGGGAAGTCTTACTACAAGGAGCAGATGCCAGGTTTCTCCTAGAAGGAGCCCTAAGTCTGCGGGTTTGACCGGCAAAGACAAGCAGCCTCCAATCTTGCCTCCAGAGCTATTTCAAGAAGACTTCAGAAAAAACCCACCTGTCTAGGACCCTCCTAAAATCTGTTGTTCTACCCCAGGTGAAATCTACTCAATAGAAACATTAAGGCAGAATTTACTGAACAACGTACTCAAGGGCCAAAGGTCAAGAACTGCAGCTGGTGTTTTAGGACTAAAAGGAGGGGGTGGCCCCGAAAGTCACAAATGACCTGGGAAGTTATGAGCTGTGGCACTCACCACCCTTTGGTTATTATTGTAATGTTGCTGGGAGCTGGCCTCCGACTTGTCATTGCTGAGGCCCCAGCACCTACATGATGGCATGACAGGTGCTCCATAGACACCTGTTGAATGAATAAATGGAGGTCTCGTCATTCAAATTGAGCTTTAGTCCTCCTGACAGCTCTGAGTTAACCTCACACACATGCTTATCCACCAGTATGCACAGCCTCCACCGAGAGCATCTCAATGGTAAGAGCAGCACAGGATTTCTGAGCACAAATCCTGTGGGATTCCCATGACGCCACACTTGGGAGCAAGTGGAGTGCTGCCTAGTGCATTCTGAGACATGCCCCAGCTCCCTGCCTCCTTCTGCCCTTTCTCCTGCATAGGCTTCAGGGGCAACCGGATATGTGGTTCTCAAACTTGGGTGACATCAGAATCACCTGGAGGGCTTGGTCAAACACAGATGGCTAGACCCACCCCAGAACTGCACATTCAGCAGGTCCAGGGTAGGGCCTGAGACCGATTCTAACGAGTTCCTGGATGGGGCTGCTGCTGACCCAGGGACCACACTTTGGGAACCACTGGCCTAAATGACGACTAGAGCTCCTTCATGCTCGTGGATTTTAGGATTTTGTTTCTAAGAAGCAGCATAACATGAGAATAAGAAATTAAGAATAAAGGAGGATTTTAGAAGAAGCATGAGGAGAAATTTCCAAACAGTTCCCTGAGCTGTGGCAACAGACAGGTGCTTGGCCATGACCCAGCCCTGGCAGCAGTGGGGCCGTGGGCCTGTCGGGCCTGCTCTCTCCTCCCTTCTGCTCTTGGAGTTTCTTTTCATTTGTTTGTTGTTGGATTCTACATCTGAGACCATATTTCATGACAGCAGCTGCTTGAGTCTGTAATGAAATACTTTATGTGAAAGCACTTTGAAAACATGAAGGAAAAGGCAGGGGTTTATTTTGAACGTATGTTTATATTTTCTGCTTTACCTCCTCAAAACAGCAAATGATGATTGCAATAAAAGACAGAGATGAATTTGATGGGAGAGCGTTGAATGGGATGGAATTGAGCTGATTTGAGTTAAATAAGAGTTTCATTATCCTCGCTCAGAGGAACCAAACACTGAATGAAGGTGGGAGGGAAGCCTGGGTGGCTCGGGAGACAGAGGAGACAAGCTCTCCCCTAGATGGGGAACAGAAGGAACATGGTACTGCAGGGCACAGATGTGCGAGGGCTGTGGACATGGCACGTTAGTGTTCAGAGGACCTGGGAGCCACATGGAGGCATGTTCTTTCTCACCTTGGACCCAGAACTCTAGCTGGCCAGAATGCCTTGGGCTTGTGATCAGAACATTCAGTGACCAGGTCCCAGAATGCAAGTTCAGGCTCCCTGACCCCCAGCCAATGTCTTTTCCATTGTCTCAACATCTTTCATGGTCTCAAGGTTTCTTACCTACAAGTACAGACAAGCCCCTTAGACTTGGACCCAACCCCTTTTCATTTTACTTTATTTTTTTCTGAGACAGAGTCTTGCTCTGTTGCCCAGGCTAGAGTGCCGTGGCATCAGCCTAGCTCACAGCAACCTCAAACTTCTGGGCTCAAGCAATCCTTCTGCCTCAGCCTCCCGAGTAGCTGGGACTACAGGCATGTGCCACCATGCCCGGCTAATTTTTATATGTATATTTTTAGTTGTCCAGATCATTTCTTTCTATTTTTTAGTAGAGACAGGATCTTGCTCTTGCTCAGGCTGGTCTCGAACTCCTGACCTTGAGCGATCCACCCGCCTCGGCCTCCCAGAGTACTAGGATTACAGGCGTGAGCCACCGCGCCCGGCCCAACCCCTTTTTATTTAGGTTCTCTATCTATGCTGGTCCAGCTGGTCCTTCCAGATACTACCGTCACCTCTCCCTACCACACACACACACACACACACACACACAAGCATATAGATTCACAGGGACCAAAAGACAGATTAAACAGTTTGCCCATGAGCAATATGTCCTTAGCCCCTGGGACAGCCAGGATCCCTGCCCTAGGCTCTTGCCTTCAATGGTCCTGCTCTGGCCTCTGCTCTGGCCTCCTAAACCATGACTCTTCCAAGGAGGCGAGGAATCTGGGGGACCAAGGGCACAAGCCCACCTGCAACCCCTCCCCACCTAGACCATGCTCCAGTTCGCATGACTAAGCTGGGATGGCCAAGGGGTGGCTGTCTTGGGGGAGGTCTGTGAAGCAGCCAAGGTGTCCACACATCCATGCACAGAGCCCCTTGGAGTTCAAGTGGGACCTGGGGATGGGGGCAGGCTAGGCCTCAGGCCTCGATTTGTATTCTTGCCACAGGTCCTGCAGACACTCAGACCTGCCTTGGGGTCTGCTCTGAGTCTGGCTAGAGAGCCCAGCCAGGTGGGGATATGGCCTGAAGCACCCAGAGGCCCCGACCCTGCTGGTGGAATTGTTCAGCGTCACACAAGAGCCCTTCTCAGAAGGGTCAGCCACACTCTTCACTCCAGTTGTTTCAGGCCAAGATGCCAGTTACTCTTAAGAACACTTGTAAGTGGACTGCCGGCCAGGGTGGCGCCAGGCAGCCTGGCCTCAACAACCCCATGACCTTCTCGTGACCTCTGCACAGGGACAGGTGGGGCAAAAGCCCCAGGTTGAGCCCACTGGACAATGTGGTGTGGAAACACACTTGAGGCACCAAGGACCTGTTTTCTGTGGGCATCACCAGAATTTAAACAGACTAGACCACTGAACTATTACCAACCAGACAAATTTAATTCTTAGATTTAAGCTCAAAAAATCACCTGAACAGATATCAAATGGAAGAGACCCTAATTAACTAGAGCATTGAGACCTCAGAGTGTCAGCACACCATGAGCTTATGAGCCAATTGGCTGCTAAAACAAATAGAAAATGAAAGCAAAGTTAGAGTGCATTAACAGAAGTATAGGACCCCAAATAAAGGAGGCGAAAATGGGCCAGTACATTTGGTATATTGTGTTCTGTTCCAGGTAACACATTTTTAAAACCATAATTACAAACTAGAATATTCTCTAATCCATAGATTAGTATGGTGAGGAGATTGGAAAGTATCCTTTGGAGAATTTTGAAGAAATGGCTATTTAGAGGGGGTAAGAACCTGGGAGATAGGAGAGCTCCCTTTCAATATTTGATGGATTGTATGTGAGAATGCTTCAACCTGGGTAGTACAACAGGATGCGGAGAAGTGTACCCCGCTGATAGAAATTGACACAACCTTTCTAGAGAACAATATGGCCCTTAATGTCAAGGCCCTTAAAAATCCCCACACCCTTAGGTCAGGACTTCTATTGCTAGGAATTTATCTCAAAGAAGTAATGAGAATGTGGCAAAGATTTTCCTACAGTGCTGTTTACTGCAGAGTTATTTATAATGTTGAAAAAATCAGAAACAACCTAAGTATCTCAAACGAAGAATATCTTATACACATTTTGATAAATCCATGCCACAGAAAATTTAGCAACATTAAAACTATGTCTTCAAAGACTATTTAATGATATGAGAAATGTCAAAATGTCAGTGAAAAGGACAAGCTGCATACAAAATCTACAGTCAATGTGATTCTAATTTTGCCAAACACCTGCCTGCCCACACATGCCCAAATAGAAATACACCAAAATGCTAATAGTGCTAATCACTGCAGGTTATATTTATCAGTGGTGTTTTCCATATCAAATTCTCTATGTTTTTCAAACTTTCTGCAATGCATATGCATCATCTTTATAATCAGGGACAAGTACTAACAATATTTGAAGAGAAGTTGCATGCTGAATAGTGATAGATTCAGAGATGAGCTCACAGCTGGAGCTGCTCCATAGATGCTTCCCAAGTAGGTGCAGCCTCCCACTGTGGGTGTCCAGGCTTGCCTTGGTGGGGGCTGAACAAGAGGGTAGCCAAGTGTGAGGACTGATGGGACAAAAAGGGAAAGTGACCTTTACTGAGTACTTGCACAGGTTAGTCTCTACTCTCCAAAGCTGAGGTTGAGAGTCAAAATAACTCCTGCAATGAACTAAGGCTGGTAAGGGTTAGATCTGGAATGTGGATCCAGGACTTTCTGCCTCCAAAGCACAGGTTTGAAGCAGCCTTCTCCACCTGTGGGGGCCAGGCCTGCATCGGTCACCCGTTTATGTGGACACAGCCTCCATCCTCTTGGGATCAAGAAACAGGTAGGAAATTGTGCAATTTGACAAAAAACTGTCTCCTGACAGATGTATGTGGTCCTCGGGTAGAGACCTGCCGGGTAGGTGTTGCTCAGGGAGTGGCTGGACCACCGCTGGATTCTTAGATTCCAGCATCCCCTCATCATCACGCCTCTTAGGGCCACTTGCTCTGTGGCCCAAAACTCCAGCTAATGGATTCCTTTTTGAAGTCTGTAGAACTGAGTCCCTTCTACCCCTGAAGCTTGAAGCCACTCCCAGAGGCATTAACCATCCAGTATTGTCTTAGTAGATGACAGTGAGTCTGCCGAGGACGTGGCATGGGGTATGGGGCCAACTGGGGAGACCATTAAGAGCTCCAGACATTGAACCTGCGACAGCGATACGTCTGTCTCCCGCTGAGATTTTAGTCTTCTAGAGGATTACTTGAGTGAGTGAGTTCTTATTTTCATGAAGGATCTTCAGTGGGTCCGGAATAAAAACAAGCCACTCACATAATAGTTCTTAGAAACTTTTGAGCACTGATGCATTCCTGAGAGGTCAGCTGGGGCTCCCCTGCCTTTCTCCCCCTGCAGGCTGCACACACGTGCACACACATGCATGCACACACACGTCCCTTTTCTGTAAGGGCTCCAAGCGCCAATGACTTTGAACTTTTCCTGGCTCCAGCCCACACAGTACGGGAAACAAGAGTTCTTTTCAGCAAAGTCTTGCCCAAATGTGGGAGATGAATGTTTTCAGCGGACAGGTGCCACTGGGGGATTGCTAGGGTGCACCTCCCTACCTGAGGGAGGTAGGTATACAAGTATGTTTGCAGACACCCGGCCATTGGCTCTCAGGGTCAATACTACTTGTCTGTCAAAAAACAACATTTTCTCCCATTTCAGAACTAGGGCTACAGGTGGGAGAGTGGGGAGAGGGGCCTGACGGAGCAGTACCTTTCTTGTTTTCTGATGTCCAGGAATGTTAAAATAGCCCTTAGTTTTCTTAAAGTAAGCAATATTTCCAAAGTCCCCCCCCCCACCTGAAATATTTTCTAAGAAATAGCAGTCTTTGAGCATCAATATATATCTAAGAGAGTCAGAAATGCCCAGCATGGGGACACTTGGTTGCCATCCTCCATAACACCGTCTTCGGAGGGTCTAAATATTTCCCCAGACAACCCTGATAGCCCACTATGGGACTCCCATTGTATGACCTCGGGGAGCTCATCTGCTGTCTCTGGATATCACTCTCTGGCTCTATAAAATGAGGGTGTGATCACCAAGATACCTCCCAGTTTTAAATCATATGATTCAATCCCACTCTGAATTGGTGTAGACCAAGGGTTGACAGATTAGAGCTCACGGGTCAAATCCAGGCTTCTGCCTATTTTGTCAATAACACGTTGTTAGAACCCAGCTATGCCCATTCATATGTATTGTCTGTGGCTGCTTTTGCACTACAGTGGCAGAGTTAAGCAGTTGTGATAAAGTTGGCCCACAAGCCAGTAGTATTTACTCTGATCTTTTACAGCAAACATTTGCTAACTCCTGGTTTTGATCATTAGAAACTGAGGGAGCTTGAATTAGACAGTGAGAAACCAGGCATTCTGTGGGGAGCTCACAGCAATATATTCATAGGCTGGGATTCTATTTATATTTTCAGCCTGGGCCACCTCTTGGGATCACACAGCGGGCAGCAAACTTATGGAACATGTTAAGTAGAACTTTCTTGTCATTGCCCTAAAACTGCTGCCTCTAAGCTTCAGTGAGCGCCCGCTTGGCAGGCACACCATCTCTCCCTCTCTGTACCCTCCGCATCCCATAGACTTCCATCATGTCCTGCTCACCCTGCCTCTTTCTAGATTTTATTGCTTTTTTTTTTAAAGTCTGTCCTCAACAGAAGCCCTTCCCCTCCCTGGAGTGTTTTAATTGCTCTTCTCTGGAACATGTCCAGGATCATTATGTCTTCACAAGAGCCTGTGACCAGAACTGCGCACTTTCAGGAGTAGACACTGTGGTCACAGGCAAGGAGAGAAGTTCTGGCTGTGGAGCTCAGGGCTTGGGGGTCTGGCTTTGCGGTCCGACCTGGGTTGGAATCCTGACTCTCACACCTTCTAGATATGTGACCTTCATCCGTTACCTTTGTCGGTAACAGCATCTCTGTTACCTCCAAGTTGGTTGTGCATAGTGGGTCAGGGAGCTAATGAGACATGATATTCGGCACAGAACCTTCACGAATACATACTCAGGTACATAGTTTGCTAATGATGGTCTGTGTGTGGACTCCCATCTTCAGAGAAGCCAGCTATGATTTCAACTATATATATATATATTTATGTGTGTGTGTATATATAAAGGTATGTGTGTGTATATATATGTGTGTGAGATATGTACATGTGTATATGTATATATATGCATACATATAATTGAAATCATGGCTGAAGTCTCAGAAGACAGGAGTTCATAAATATATATACACATACATGCATGTACAATTGTATAAATATAGCTTTATAATATGTATGCATATACATTTACTGCCTTATAACACACACACATATATATATATATATACATGTTTTTATATATATTCATATATTTTAAGCTAACAAAAGTCACTTCTCCAACTGAGCATTAGGCCCCTTTTGGGGACTTGGTCCTACTCATCTTTCTGTATACCCAGGGACATGTGACATATCAGACTGCCTTAATGAAGAAACCCTACAGGCCACCTTGCAGCCCAGAAAAAAAAAATGTCCAGTAGAATTAAAAGTTGTAAATGAGGAGCTATAATTGCTCAATAAATACTTGTGAATTTATATTTTAAACTGAATGGCTCTTGGAGCCCTTGTTTAAAAAGTTATTTAGCAAACATTTATTGAACACCTAATATGAGCCAACCCCCTTCAAGGAGGGCATGTCCTTTGCATTCCTAAGTATTGGTTTACAGCTTATTAGCCATTTGACAGGGCAGCCAGGAGGGCAGGGGTGGAAGAGAAACTAACCCTGAGTGTCCCAAGCCATTGTCATCTCTTCGATGGTAGGGAGAACCCGTGAGAACATAAGCACCATTCACAAGCACCTAGTGCATACATACTCTTAGCTTTTAGGAAATGCAGAATACCCCAACTCTTTCTGGGGTCCTACGTGGGCACCCAGCATCCTGTGAATTCAGTTTGTCTGACTTTCCCCTGAGCAGGTCACTGGAGACAGGCTTGGGAGTTGCTCATCTTCCCCTTAGATGCTACAGTGAGTCACTGTGGTTTCGGAGCCACAGCAGATATTGACCCTAAGTGGGTCTTGTTGCTAATCTCAGAGTTGACCATCTTAAACACAGACAGCGGAGAAGCACCATCTGAGAGCTGAAGGGAGCCCAAATGCCTCCCGCCTCAACCAGGATCTGCCCCGCGCAACTCCGGGTGGTTTAGACAGCAAAAAAGTTGCCAAAGGCCTCTGCTCCCGGCTCCCATTACCCCCGAGCAGACTCCTATCTCTAATAGGGATCACGCATTAATGACAGAGACAAGTCCCGGGAAGATTAAAGGCCTTGTATAATTAAAAAGATAAGAGCGGGCCTGGGAGAAGGAAATTGGGATTCAATTAACAGGAGGCCTCTCCCCCCAGCGCTCCCCCGCTATCAAATGTTCCACTCAGAAGTGCCCTCTCCGCTGCCGAGAGTGAAAGGCTGAAGGGCTCTTATTTATGGCCTGCTCGAGTTGGGCCCGGGGCCTTCCTCAGCTGGGGAGTTTGTTTACTTAGAGTTCAGGAGGGGAGGGGAAGAGCAACACAAATCCTGCAGGAGGAGGCCACAAGGTGCCTTCCACTCCTTTTCTTTCCCGGCTCAGTCCCTCTGATCTTCTTGACAGGGGGAGAAAAATACTCAATAGCAGGTCTATTTCCTTCCTCCCTCAGCCCGAGGCTGACACAACAGGCGAAGGGTCACTGCTGAGAAAGCTCTGTGGGGTTATTTGTGTTGGGAAACCACGCCACTTCCCCCTTTCTGTCTTTCTCAGGTTTCCGTGGAGGCAGAAGGAAGATAAGGTTGGAGAAGCAGCTGCCCAAATGGCCCGTGGGATTGGACATGTGGGGTGCCTGGCCCTCAGGGCCCCCGTTCTGGGCATCTTCCCTAGGGTTCTGAAGGGGGCCGGAGCGGCGTTCATGGGGGCGCGGGGGATAAGCTGGCTCGGTAGGGTGGGGGCAGAGTAGTGAGCTCCAGCAAATGCCGGGTCTGGGAGTGCTGGTCCCAGGGGGCCCTCGCCTGCACCCTGTCGTGTCACAGCTAGCTAGTGGTAGAGGTGGGCCTGGACCCAGGGCCTTACAGAAACAGCGTGTGGGGGTCCGTTTGGATGGGTGGGCTGGGTTTTAAAAGATTCTGCTTTTGCTAAAGGATGATGAAGCCCAGAGTTTCGCAGCCTCCCCCAGCCTCTCCTCATGGGGACCCCCAGACACGTCAGCCAGAGCCCTCCCCAGCAGGCAGCAGCTCCCGGTCAGCCTGCGGGGCACTCAATCTGTGTGCCACCAGGCAGATGGGGTCAGCGAGGATGGCCTTGAGGAAACCAACCCAGGACATCTGGGACCGAAACAGTACAACAGCTGGAAGGAGTGGAGAAATGTGCAGATAAAGCAAAATAATCAGGATATGAGATCTTGTTCCATGCCCAGTTAATCATCTGGAAGCAGTATTCAAGGTTGCACATTAACTTCACTTAATACGCCACAGACGCCTCAAGTGCAAGAGGTTTAAAGCCAAACTCCGCATTTTAACCACTCAATATCTCTCCTTCCTGTGTTCCCGATTCCAGCAAATGCCTCGCTTAGGACTTTCTGTGCCTTAGTTTTTCAATGTACAGAATAGAGGGAACAACACCAGCTCTGTCTACCTCAGCTGACAAAATTAAATGAGAACCCAGACACAAACACGTGTTGGGAAATATCAAATATGAGACAGACGCCTGAGGCTGGAGACCAGGGTACACTCCCGGACCCTCCTCTCCCTCACTGCTCTATCAGTCACCTCCTTCCTGACTCTCGAAGCTGGGACTCCATCTCACGTGAGCTGCATCTGTGAGAGGACGACAAACCAACACAGCTGGCACCACAAGACGAGAGCTCCAGGGCCCTCCTTCAGGTGCGATGCACAGCCATTTCCGCACAACCCCATTAGAAACTAAAGCTGAATTTTTAGTATGAAACAAGGGCTGACAATGATAGCAGGAATTTTCAGCAGGAAGGGAGAGGAGAGAAACCGTATAGGAGGCTTGAGGGAGAGCTAGCTGGAACGAGCAGGGAGGTGGTTACACAATGAAGACCTTAGAGGTAATCAGATATATCCCTTATTTCCCAGAGGAACCATTTAAACAGAGAGAGGGTATGGAGGTCAGCCTCCACCATGGAATCCACACCCTTGTATAGTTCCTTCCCTGAATGAATAGAGCTGACCTGTGGAACCAATAGGATATTGAGAAAATCATAGTGTGTGACTTCTGGGCCTATGTCATAAAGCACGTTGTGATTTCTACCCTGGATCACTCAGTCTGTGGGAAGCCAGCTGCCACTGTGAGGACACTCAAGTAGTCCTATGGAGGGGCCCACACGAAGAGGAATTCCAGCCTCCTGCCAAGAGCGAGCAGGGAACTGAGCCCTCCTGCCAACAGCCACATGAGTGACCCATATTAGGAGAAGATTATCCAGCCCCAGTCAAGCCTTCAGATGACAAAGCCCAGCCAATGTCTTAAGAGCCTATGAGCAGAACCTTCCAGATTCTTGACCCATAACACTGTAAGATAACAAATTGTTGTTTTAATTCACCGAGGTTTGGGGTTGTTTTCTATACAGCAGTAGAGAACTACTACAAAGGGTGTGCTTCATTTCTCGTTGTTTAATAATTTCACAATATATCCATAGTTGTTATTTCATTTTATTCTTATATTATACTTATTTATTCTTTCGGGCTCAAAGGGTGATAAAGGTGGCTTTGGAAAGATTAAGTAGCTTTTCCAAGTTCACTTTATGCATGGTGGCAGAGCCAGGTGAAGAGGCCAAGCATTCTGACTTCTGGTATTTTCTCTTTGCACACAATTTAGTGCTGAAGTCACCTTCTGTGGGCATCTCAGTCCTTGACCATTGTCTAGGGCCTGCTCTCTTTTGGAAAAACTCTTTGCTGGATGCTCTAGGGCACAGATGGAGGCAGCATCCCAGGTGGATTATGGAGTCCCCTCATCTTTGGCACAACCTGCTAAGCTAGCCTGAGTATTCCCATCCTTCATTCGACAAGCCTCAATTGAGTGCCTGCTGTATGACAAGTGTCAAAGAAGCCACATCAACAGGATGCATTTCCTGGGGCACAGTTCAATAGAGAGCTAGGGGGTGAAAAAAGAGAGAAAAGAAAAAATAAGAGAGCTATAACATTTGAGCTTGAAATGTCACAGGGAGCCAAGGAAGTTGTCTGATGGATTGCCCTGTCATCTCCAAGCCAAAAGAAAAAAAATTTCAGATCCATCAATTTGTTCCTGCCCTTTTAATCCAAACAATATTTTACAGCATCAGAATGCAAAGAAATTATTTTCTTAGACATTCAACTCTGTATGTGGATTGCTGAGCACTTAACCAGAAAGCAGCAAGTGAGAACTGTAGGTTGTTCAAGTGTCTGCACAGCTGATTGATCCAGATTATATGTATAACACACTGAAACACATATGAGACTACTTGTGACATGTGCTTGTTCATTCATTCATTCACTCATGGGAATTTGCTATTTACAAAATTCTGCCCTGTATGATGAACTTGAAGAAACATCTGTGTACATATGCCCCAGTTGCCCAGGTTCAGGACCATTCCTGCCTGCTCTGGACCTGTTCCTCCCTCTGGCTGGCTTCCTGGTCAGTGGACATGTTCTGGAGTATCCTGGTCTCTCCTCAGACTACACTCAAAGCTTCCACCATCCACCTCTTGGATCAAATGCTCAGCTCTTGAGCTCAGACCCTGTGGGATATAGCTTTATTTGCACAGTAGGCTGAAAGACTCACTCCCCTGACAAGAAAGGCTTATGGGCAGCATGAGTTGCACACTGCAGAAGTTCTGAGGATGGACACTTCCAATGACTTCATAGGGAAGGCTTCCTAAGTGAGGTAGAATTTGATACGGGTATTTGCCATCCCTCAAACGAGTCCTGCCTGCCCTCGTCCCAGGTCTTCACTTCATGCTGCTTCTGCCTCCCCCGGGAGAGACTTCTAGATGCCCCCAGTTAGTGCCATCTCTCCCTCTCCTGTCATTTGGGTTCCTCTAACTCAGTTATCTGCTCTGTATGTGAATGGCCCTTGGGTGTGTCTACCTACCCACTAGACTGTGCCCTTTCAACCTATCTCTACCACCTGTGGTCCCATACAACCACTAATCTGCTTCCTGTCACTTTAGTTTTGCATTTCCATTGGGCATAACCATGTTTATATCCCTATACAATGTCTAGCACAGGGAATAATGAATCTTTATTGCAATTACTTGAATGAGAAGAAGCATTTTCTGGATCACTTGTGGAATAAATGAAGTCGTGGAGGTCAGAAAGCCCAAGACATGTTTGGGGGACTCTAAAGGAGCCAGTTTGGCTGGTATAAGCCAAGAAAGGAATAAAATATGGGCCATATAGTTTCTTAAAAAGTTAAACACATATCATATGAGCCAGCAGTTTCACTGTAAGATACCTACTTGTAAGAAATGAAAATATGTTCATGCAAAGACTTGTACATGAATGTTTGTGGAAGCCTTATTCAGAATAGCCCAAAACTGGAAACCAGCCAAATGTCCACATCAACATAACGAAATACTACTCAGCAAAAAAAAAAAAAAAAAAAAAAAAAAAAAAAAAAAAAAAAAAAAAAAAAAAAAAAAAAAAAAAAAAAGGGATGAGCAACTGTATGTCCAACAACATGGATGAATCTCAAAGGCATTGTGCTAAGGGAAAGAAGCCAGACATAAAAGATTATATACTGTCTGTTTCTATTTATATGAAATTCTAGAAAATGTAAAACTACAGTGACAGAAAGCGGGTTAGTGGTTGTATAAGACTCCAGATGGTAGGGAGGGGTTGAAAGGGCAGGGGCATGATAGGGACACAAGAGAACTTTGTTAGCTAATAGAAATGTACTAAACTTGATTGTGGGGATGGTTGCACAGCTGTATAGACATTCCCAAACTCACCAAACAGTATATTTAAATGGATGAATGTTACTGTATGAAATTATACTTCAAGAAAGCTGTAGAAGAAAATTGGCCAGAATGTGGTAGACTTTGGGTGCAATTTAAGGTGTTTGGATTTTCTTTTGTTTGTTGTAGAAGCACTGAACTTCTGTAGAAGGGAGAAATGGATGGTATTGAGAAGAAACTGGGCATAGTAGTTTTATTTAGTGAGTTGTGGAATGGAGTAGATTATGGCCTGGGTGAGGGTGGAAACCAAGGAAATAGAAATAATCATATGAATGCAGAAGACTCAGCAATGAAAGAATTGTGGACTCTGGTGATTGAGGTCTAAAAAGATGACAATTTTGGCTCACACTCCTTGTTTGGTAATCTTGGTGAGAGATGTTCATGCCAGGGTATGGGCTGAGGCCAGCTTGAGGAGAAGGTGAGTGGAACCAAGGGCCCAAATTCTACTATGGAAGCAGAGTTAGAAACTTAATTACGGTTAGATGTCAGAATGATTCCACAAGATGTGCCAAATCTTAGAGGGGCAAAGGACAAAGAGGCTGGCATTGGTGATATGAGGAGGCATGAGACGCTGTGGGAATGGAGGCTTGAGGGCCTGCCCTCAGGAAGCCTCTCTGTCTGCCATGTGCAATGAATGTAAGAGGGAGCGTGGGACTGGAGGGAGGATGATTTAGGCCTGGGTGCCAGACAGCATCCTGCCACCATGGATGAGCCCCAAGAACCTAGAATGGGGGCTGCTCAGGGGCAGTGGAGGTGGAGAGCAAACACAGGAAGGGGCCTTCGATATCCTCTGGTCCTACTTACCTAGTAACAGCAGAAGCTTCTTCCATGTCCCCAATACAACTTGGCTTAAATATGCCTCTAGGGACAGGAAGTCCACTGCTTTGTGAAGAGTTGGCTCTGTTACTGGACAACTCTAAATGCTGGCGATGATGACAACAATGATGATGATGGTGATAGAGGAGGAGTGGGTATAGCCAGTGTGTATTGAGCGGTCTCCTTGTGCTGGGCATTCTGCTAGGCACTCTACATGCATTAGCTTATTTCATCCTCAAAATAACTCTATGAAGTAGGTACTGTCATGATCTAGCCTCATTTTACAGATAATGAAATGAAGGAGCAGAGAAATGGTATAGCTTGCTCAGAGTCATATGGCTAAGAAGTGGTAGAGCTGGGGTTTGAAGCCAGGTCATCTGACTGCAGAGCCTTCACAAGACTGGAAGATATTGCTTGTTAGCGATTCCATATCTGCCTGTCTATAATTTCTGTGTAATTCTATTTTCTACAGGGACCCAGTAGACAGAAACTCTTTTTCGTATCATTTCAAATATGTTAAGGCAGCAAAGATTATGTCTCTTCTGTAGGTTAAGTATATCCATTCTCTCAAGTGTTCTGTGAGATGAGATGTTTCTAGCTCCTTTACCCTCTGTTGAACATCCCTGAATTTGTAATAATGCTCATTGAAGGTGAGACCTAGAAATAAACAATACTTCTGTATGGCTCAACCAGCAGGGAGTAAAATGAGGTGATGGTTCCCTGTGTGGGGCGGAGCAGATGGCAGAAGACTAGGCCTGGGGAAATCCCACGAGAAGGGATGATACTGAGTCAGAAGAGAAGACAGGAGACAATGAGTTGGTAAAAAAAGTCAGGAGGCTACAGGAAGGGTCAGTGCTAGTAAAAATTTGAAGTGCCATGAAAACTAAGAGAAGAGAGAGTTTCAAGAAGCAAGGGGGCGGTGGTTCACAGTGTTTGATTTTGCAGAGGGACTAAGGAAGATAAGAACTGAGAAGATGGAAAGATCTGGCTGGAGAAGAGCAGTGGGAAGAAGCGCAGGAGTTATGAAAAGAGTGGGACATGTGCCAGCAGGGGTGACTGCTTATTGTCCTCTCTGGTTACCAAAGGAAAGGGAGGAAGACAGTGGCTGGCAGGGGTAGAGTAGGCAGCAGGGTCAAATAAGAGGCTGTTTATGGGCCAGGGAAGCAGGGACGGTGAGGCGGGCAGGGTTGTCAATAGAGAGGGAAGAGTGAATGGAAAGGGAAAGACTGAAGCCAGAAGGTAAAAGAAGCACTGTTGGGGTAGACATGGAAATGTATGAAGGTTCAGAGAAGAGGGCTCGATAATAACCCTCACTCAGTGCTTTATGGTGTGCAAAGTTTCTCCATGTTCATTATTTCATTAGATCCCATGCTAATCCTGAGAGGAGATGTTACTATTTCTAGTTCACATGGAAGACCGTGGAGGTTCAGAGAAGGTAAACGACTGTTCCAAGGCTATAAAAGGTGTACAATTTTCTGATTTCTAGTCCGTTTTTCCTGACTCTCTGACTGTAGCCTATTGCACTGTACACCAGAGAGCTCAGTGGGGTGTGAATTGAGACCATGTCCCAAAAAGGAAGCAAGAGAAGTGGATTATTGACAGACATTCGGGCTAAGGAAAGCTGAGAAGATTGAGCACACAGGTTATAAAAGGGGTCAATGAGAAGTAAATGGAAAGCTGGTCTGGCAGCATTGAGAGCATCAGGAAGACAGCCTAAGTTCGCACTGGTACAAAGGAGCCCAGCTCCGACCTTCTCCTACATCCTGAGAAACAACAATCCATCCACTAATCCCACAGTGTCAGTGGGTCAGAGCAACAGTGGGTAACTCAGAGCAGGAGTTTTGTGTGGCCAGAGACAGGGCAAAAGGTACAAGACAGACATGAATCAAGACAGTGGCCATTCAAGGCAGGATGTGGCCAAAGAGTGATGTGCCTGCAGAGACCTGTAGGAAATAGACCACCCATTGAAGTGGGTGGTCTGAGAAGGTCCCTGGGGAGTGTTGAGTCCAGAATTTCACACATATATGAGCATGGTGGTGAAAGTAGCTACAGAAATTAAGAAACCTTGATGTTAATAAATGTGTTTGGGTAAAGTCAAGTTCTTTTACCCAAAGGGCTGGAAAACTCTTCCAAAAGGGCTAGGAAAGGAAGCCTTTGTGAAATCTAACATGGACAAGGGGCAGGATGAATCAACAGAGCATTGAAACCGTCCATGAGAAATCAATCCAGGAGGCTACTGGAACATGGTTCTGGAATCCTAGCCCAGGATGCTGGCAATAAAGATAGAAAGAGATGTTATGAAAGGACGAGTGAATTGGATTTGATTACTGAATAAGACATGGAGAATGAAGAAGAAGAGAGAAGTCAAAGATGTCTCTTGATCATCAATGGAATGGTGCCAACATTAATGGATAAAGAAAAATTGGATGGGTCACAGTTTATGAGAAGAGGTGTGTTTAAGACAGCACACTTTTAAGGAAGCTTTGCATAGATACCTGGAGAAGCACGCTAAAGTTCTCATCAGTGGTCAGGCCTAAATGATGTAGGTTCAGAGGTCATCTGCCAGGAGAGCCATATGACCCCTAGAGTGTGGGTAACAAGGGGGAGAAGCAGAAGACCATCGTTGGAGCCTTGGGTCACACCAGAAAAACCATAATGAGCCACGGAACTCTCTCCTGGAGTGATAGGAAGAAACATTTCAGTTAGAAAGTATTTCAATTCAATAGTGAGGGATGCTGGAGAAAGAGGATGAAGGTATCCAAACCTAGAGATGGTAAGAAAGTCCGTGGTGTTCTTGGGCCAGTGCCTGGGATTGGGGCAGGGAGAGCAATGTGTGTGTGTGTGTGTGTGTGTGTGTGTGTGTGTGTGAAGGATGGGTTGAGGCAGGCAGGGGGCCCAGGAATATGAAGTCCTTTCAGGTACCTGCCAAACTCCCTTCTCTCCCAGGATGCTGCTCTCAAGGTGCTGCCAGGGTAGGACCAAGTGACCAGAGACCCGGGCCACATCTTTGAGGTTACTAAAACCTGGCCTGGATCTCCTGGCACCACACTGGCACATGAACAGGTGTCTGACCAGCTTCATCATTGTCCCAAGACCAGTCTATGCTGGAGGACCTTGGCCCTAGCTGGAACTCTACAGCAAACACATGAGGAAAAACCCATTAAAAAGCATTTCTATCTGCATACGAATTATGCTTTTAAAACTGCTGCATTTTGGGGAAGTTGAAAGAGTTTGGCGGTTGCCTGGAAGAATGCCCAACCCCAGTTCTACTAGAAATCTTGGCTCAGCTAGTGATGATGTTTTCTGAACTGCAAATTGAACTGTGTGATCTGACCTACAACAGTACATACAGTAATGATAGGATAATACGTTTGAAGTTATCTCAGCACATAAAGGTAGTGTCACCATTTGTGTAGCAACAAGAGAGTTTGAGTTGTCCAGTCTGAGTTCGAGACCTGCCAATCTCACCTCCTTGCTCTGTAAACTTGAGCCTGTCCCAGGGCAAACTTCAAATCTCAGACCACCTCGTGAGTTATAAAGAATAACATGGACCAATCAATTAAATTGAACCAAATTATAGAGAAACACTTCGTAAATTATAAAGTGCTCTTTTTTGTTATTATATTACCACTAAATGATAAGATAGCCTTTCTTTAAATTGGACTCGAGAACCTGGATTTCAAGCATTTGAGGATGATTTTCCCTGCATGACTTTTTTCCGTATCTGCTATTCCCGATTCAGTAATACATAGCAAGTTTCCCTTTGCCAGTTATCCTCAATCATTTTTAGCAGAGACATGTCATAGCCCTATGCCCTCTAAAATGAGTTTGGAACTAAGTCAGGAGGTTTGGGAAGACAGTTCGGTGAGCTGAAACAAATCATTCATTTGGGGGCTTGGGTGTCATTTTTTTTTTTTTTTGGTGGAATAATTCCAAAACCTGACTCACCATGGACTAGAGCTATTAGAAAATGTCCATGTGCACCAGGCATGGTGGTTCACACCTGTAATCCTAGCACTCTGGGAGGCTGAGGAGGGAGCATTGTTTGAGCCTCAGGAGTTTTAGACCAGCCCGAGCAAGAGTGAGACCCCATCTCTATAAAAAATAGAAAAAATTAGCCAGGCGTGGTGGCACTGCTTGTAATCCCAGCTACTCAGGAGGCTGAGGCAGAAGGATTGCTTGAGCCCAGGAGTTTGAGGTTGCTGTTAGCTAGGATGACACCACTGCACTTTAGCTGGGGCAACAGAGTGAGACTCTGTCTTAAAAAGAAAGAAAGAAAAGAAAAAGAAAATGTCTGTGTGGTCTTAGTTTGAGAAAGCTACAAAACACATCCTCCAGGCCCATTCTAATACTGGGCACATTCAAATCCTTTAAAATACAAAATTTAATCTAATCCTCAAAGCAGCCTCTGGGGTTGAATCTACTATTCCCACTCAATGGATGAAGAGACTGAGACTCAGAAAAACTGAAAAATGTACCCAAAGTCATTCCAATAAGTGTCAGAGCTGGTATTTAACCTTTTCTTCAAGTCCAGTATTCTTTCCATTATACCACCCTCGTAAAGAAAAGTCCCTATGAACCAAAGGAATTTTTTCCAGCTCTTTCTCACAGTATTTGTACTCAAGAGCTTCACTGAATATGTTAGTCTGTCAGCAGGGATGAGATAGCCATACTACCCAGTGGAGTGGATTACAGAACCCAGAGACAGGTCCACGTATGTACGCATACCTTAATATAAACACAACCGACATTACAGATCAACAAGGAAAGAATGGACTACTCAACAAATCTTGCTGGAACAACTGTTCAACCATAAAGACAAACTGAATTGGAATTACACTTCATAGCATACACAAAATCAATTCTAGATGGCTTAATAACTTAAATGTGAAGGGTAAAATTTAAAACTTTAAAAGAAAATATGAGTGAATATTTTTATAACCTCAGGATAGAAAATGCTTTTATGTTAAAACACAATATAAAAAATAAACCTCACAAAGAAAAGATTGTTAACTCTATGTTGAAATTAAAAATGTGAGTTCATTAAAATACACTATAAAGAAAGTGAAAAGACAAGGCACAAACTGGGAGAAAATATTTGCAACCCATGTAATCAACAGATTTTCAGAACAGAATTTCTGCAAATCAGTAAGAAAAAGACAAACAACAAAAATAGTCAAAAAATACCATGAATAGTTATTTCAAAGAAGAGGAAACACAAGTTGCCAATAAACATAGAAAAATTCATTCAACCTCACTGGTAATCAGGAAAATGAAAATCATGATGACAACCAAGTTCACACCCCAAAATTTAAAAGTCTGATAATACTAAGTGTTGGGAAGAAATGGAGCAAACAAATTCTCATTGCTGGTGGGAGTGCACATTGATAACAACCACAGCGGAAAACAATTCAGCATCATCTAGTACATCGGAAGACATGCATCGTCAATGACTCTCAAGTTACACTCCTGGGTATATACCACACAGAATCCCTTGGCCTGTGAGGCAGGTTGAAACAAATGTTTATAAGCACACTGCTGTAACAGGAAAATATACTGGGAACAAACCAGCAACGCAAATGTTTGTTCACAGGAAAATGGATAAGTAACTCATAATATATTCCTACATTGAAATAGCGTGCAGCCATGAAGGGAAAGTATAGCTACAAACCTTACAAACATACCACTGAACAAAAGGAGAAAACACTAAGCTGCAGAAGAATGCACATGCATATTGCATGACACCATCCATATAAAATACAAAAGTATAAAATAATAAACAATGTATTGATATGAGGCCACTGTAAATAAAAGTAAAGGAATAATAAACCCAGAACTCAAGACAGTGGTCAGCCCTGCAGGGAGGAAGGAGCCTGGGCCTCCCAAAGATTCTACAGGTAGTGTTTTATCTCTCAAGTTGTGTGATGTTTATATTGGTCTTCATTCTATCAGTCTTTGCACAATGCCATGTTGGCTATTTTGCGAGTGTGAGTTTCGTAAAGGACCCAGACAGGAAAAATTACTATTTAGAATTCAGAGTAAACAGTCGTCTAGCACTTCATGCATACCCCACTCCAGTCCTAACACGCTAAACTCCTCTTACCGGGCTCTATAGCCAGTGCCTAGCACCTCAGCTAGCACACTGCAGATGCATAATAATAACTAGACGAGGTAATGAATGGTGGAGGACTGATTGGATGGATGGATGGGTGGGTAGATGGGTGTATGAATGGTGTGGCCAGCTTAAAGCCTAAATAACATAAACCTATTTAACAGAAGCTCTGGGGCAGCCGAGGGAAGGAAGCAGAGGCTTAGATTTGAGGTCTGCAACCAGAACTCCCTTTCTCCTATCTCCTAAATGAATTCAATCCAATAAAAGCAGGGGCATCTGATTTAACATAAGCCTAATTAACTGCATCTTTATTAAATGGAAAGCAGAGTAGGAGTACGTGAATTCAGCACAACCCTCCCCCCGCCACCCAACGTCACCAACCTGCCTGGAAAATCACCAATTCTCTCTCGACTCCCCAGCACCTCTCCCTGACCCCTGCTCCCTGATCTGTGCCAATTCAATCCTGTGGATGCACTTTGATTGTGGACACTGTTTACTGGTTTGCAAGTTTGATGCCCTTCTAGGCCCCTCTCGGCTGTAAGCTTGATGAAGGGAAACGTGTCTTAGTCATCAGTTACTCCTGCACCTATTACAGCACTTGGCAGATCACATGTGCCGGACACTTCTTTTGAATCTAACAGACGCTGAGATGCAGACCATGAAAAGAAGTGAATCTAAAGTCAATGACTCAAAACGCAAGTATTAATAGATTAGCAGAGTAGGAATCTCGAAATGAGAAGAAAGGGCAAAAATACAAAGTAGACTGTAGGCTGATTACTGCTAAGATATAAAAAAGCAATTTAAACCAAGCCCTGAAGTCTTGCCGAGTCCCCTGCTAAGCGAAGCAAGTCTGATGCACACAAGACTCTAGCAGGCGACACAGCCCAGGGGAGGAAGTGGTTCCATAAAGTTTGGGCTGGGACAGCTTTGGAAGACAGAATAAAAGTCAGCTTTGTGGAAATAGGACATTCCAGATAAAACATTTTTTTTTTCATATTTATCCCTAGGAAACACATCGGTGCATCCTGGAAGGGACAGGCAGGTGACAAAGCCAGGAGGAGATGCAAAAACGCAGGGAGGAGAATGTGGATGGAGTCGCAGAGAAGCACTAGAATTAACCACACCTCTCTTGGCTTGGGCCACTGTCTGCACTGAACCTGTACTAATTCTGCTGCAATGGCCAAAACCCAGTGGAAGTTTTTCTAGCTAATACTGCTGGAAACTCCTCTTCCAAAAAATCTATCTAAGGTGCTTTACTTTTTTGTACATTAAATGTTTCCTTGCATCCAAATGTAAAAGCAGAACTTAAAGAAGAGTTCAGGTTAGAACTCATAATTGGGTCTGATGATTTCTTTTCTTCTTCCTTTTGGAAGTATTGTCAAATGGTGGCTAGTTTAGCCTAGGTGGTGAAAACCATTATTGTTCAGCTACTGAATTAAATGCCTAATATTACAACAACAAAGCAATCACAACTTGTTGACCACTTGCTTATGTGGTCACCCTCTTAATCCGTGAACGTGCATTATCTTTGTAATAGACACAATAGTGCCCTCAGGTCGCAATTATTATACCCACTCTCTTTTTGAGAAAACTGAGTCCTGAGAGATCAAGTAACCTAAGCTAAATAATAGCGCTGAGATTATTCTCCAGGGCTATCTGATTTAATTTCCTTCTAGTTGATATTCATAAAGGACCATCACTAAGGAACACTGGGTTCTCCATAAGCATTGTCAGTGATTTCTACCTACTGTGAGAGCAAACAACAACAACAACCATTAAACCATGGGAAAGTCGTGGGCAGGAATCAGCACAGAGCTGGGCATTATGCACCTTGGTGTATCTGCTGATTGAATATTGTTTGGTCTCATAGAGCATCAGGACTTTGAGAGTGTTAGCCAAGGCCAACTTCCAACTGCCCAAGGTCTGTCTTCTTTTCTTTTCCTCTTCTTTCTCTTTCTCTTCTCCCTCGCTTCCTTTCTTCCTGCCTGCCTTAAACATTTACAGGCACCTACTATTATATGCACCAAGCACTGTGCCAGGAGCTGGGATACAGAGATAAAAAAGACATGGACCCACTCTGGGACCTTGGCATCTGGATGTGGGAACACACCACAGCACAGTGCGAGAAACACAACTCCAATTCCAGAGAGGAGAGTGAACAGACAGAATCAAATCCATCTCCTTTTCTCTGGCTTCATCATTAGATTATAAGGCCACGCTTCTAAAGGGGAGGGGGACTCTGGGGTACGCCTGTCTGGCACGTGAAGGCAAGTCTGACGATGAACCAGACCACATTGCACGGAGGAAGGACAGTGCCCATCGCAAGAAGGAGGAGCCATGGAGCCAGGATGGAAGGACAGGGAAGGGCAGGGGGCAGGCAGACAGACTCCCCCAGCCCCCTGCCCCAACCTCTCAGGAAGAGGGGAAATAACTTAGTGATCAGCAAAATTCCTTCTGACCAGTCACACCCCCACTCCCACACTCAGCCCCACCATCTCCCAAGGAGGACTTTGACTTCTCTTCGTCCTTAATCTTGTAAATAAGAATGGAAAACGTAAATCGCCCCAGCGCTGGAGAGTACCACGGAGCTGGAGCCCGCCTGTCAAGCGGAGGGGGAAGATCCATTCCGATATTTATTTATTATTATTATTATTATTTAGGGGAGAGAGGGAAAAAAACACCCAGAAATATTTCCAAAATGTCAACACTATTAAGGAAATCTGAACACCTTAATCCATTTAAATGTCAGCTGGAACCATGCGCCGGTTTTCGGGAGGGGAGAATGAGGAAGGAAGGAGGGGCAGAGGGAATTAACGCCAGATACCACATAATCTATCAAAGTTTCTTTCTTTTCTTAATATATTAAATATTAAATGCTTCTTTGCATCTGAGTGAGAGAGGAGAGAGAGAGGGACCAGGGTGGAACTCATAAATGCCTAGATAATTGGTTTTGAGGTTTTTTTTTTTCTTCTTTCTTTCTTTCTTCTTGGCGGATTCTCAATTTCCCTATAAAAGAGAAAATTCATTTCCAGCCGCTAATGTAATGTCAGCGTGCTGTTTACTAAGCATGGATGATGTATAGGGGGACACTACTTTCAGAGGACTACTTAATGATGCATAGAATTAAATCCTGAGCTCCTCAGCTGAGCCTCCTCCCTCCCTCCTGGTTCCCAGGCTCCCAGTGCATCCTGGGAGAAGCAGCGTTGGCATAACTTGTCTCCTCGTTGCTGGAATTCTGGGGTCTCTGCAAGGGGGATTGGAAATAGCCCTTAACCTCAGCAGACACGTTTGCCTTTGGCGAGGACTGGGATGAGCTCCTGTGCAGTAGGAAGCTGATGGACGGGGAGAGATGGCTGCTCAGTGCCGAGGGAGATGGGGATAGGGAGTTCACGGGATGCACCAGGGTGTTGGGGTGCACGGGTGGGCGGGAAGCGGGCAGGGCAAGTTGGAGAGCCCTGGCTGGGGAGAGGTGGAGGTGGAGCTCCTCCCAGCTCACCCTCCGCCCCTGGGAACCACGACATTCAGACATGAAGACAAAGAGATGCTGGCAGTTCACCTGCTTCCCTGGGGGCCTGTGAGGCTGTCATTGCCAGAGCAGCACCTTAGTCCTCCTGCACTGGCCAGGCAGGGTGTTGTCAGCGAAGGCTGCTCCCACAGGGGGATGGGCAGCCTGAGTGGGCCCAGCGACCCTGGAAGAGCTGGACCCTGCTGAGGGACTGTCCCAGCTTCCTCCCTGGGGAAAAGTGACTCAGCCACATCACCAAGGAGACCATTGACTCTGGGGCTGGCTGACCCAGCCACTGGGAATGGAGGTGGGAAGGTAGACAATGGGACGGGTGGGCTGAGGGGAGGGGGTATCTAGACCCCCAGTCCCTTCTGAATCTCCTCCAGGGTGGCTTTGGCCCCCACCAGTCTACTAGAACTTCTCTCCCTCTGAGGAAATTCAGAGTCCTCATTTTCTGTTGTCCTGAGCATTCGATATCACTGACCACTGCTCCCTCCTGGAAGCTCTCCTTCTGACAGTTCATTGCCCTGTCTCCCTCACGGGCCTCTGTATGCACACTGGGGACTTCCCACAGGAGTCCTTCTCAACAGACCACTCCTACTCTGGGTATTTTCACTCCCTGTCCAGTTTCCCGGTCTTTCATGGCTCCAAAGCCGACATCTCCAATCCAACCACTGGCCTGGATCTCAGGGCACATTTGCAGACACCTCTTTTGGGAAACTCAGTGCCATTCTCCAGGCAGCTGTCCTTCCCCACCACCCCATTTCTGCCCATGCAATTGCCATTTTAATGGCTCCCTCAGATTAGAAAATTCAGTATCATTGTTTCTCTCTTCTTTTATCAAAGTTTTAAAATGACCCTGGCAATGGCCTCTTTCCTGCTCATCCCTGACCCAGCATCACCCCTGATCCAGGTCTTGGCCTGGACTCCTGCCAAGGTCTCCCAGCTTTCACCTGCCTCCAGGTGAACCATCCCAATCCATCCTGCCTCATTTCCACAGAGCCCCATTTCTAACACGTCATTCTACAGAGGTCGGTCACCACCTACTGAACCGTGTCCAGACAGCCCTGAGCAGATCCCACTTCAAAGAAGACTCAAGGCCTAGGGGAGCACCTTCATGCACCAGCCGGACCACAGTCTCCTTACAGACAACATAAGAAACTGAGAATTTCCAACCTGGAAAAAGGGAGGCTGAAAAGGTTGTGGAGCTTGCTTTGAAAATTGGAAGAGCTGCTCTGCAGCACACGGGGAGAGATGCTGACAACGCAGAGATGCATCTAGAGCCACTGGGCACAAGAAACCATGAGCTGGACTGTAGCAGAACTTCCCAACAATCAGCAACATCCGAAGATGAAATTCTCTGCTCCTGCCTAAATATGTTCCAACAAAGATTCATGATCACGTGTGAAGCAGGGAGAGTTTTCCTAGAAGGGCTTTAGTGTCCTCCCCACCCAGAGGTCCTGTGATGCTCTACTTGACTTCAAGGCCTTTATCCATCTGGCCTCACCTCTGTATCCATCTTCTTCCCAACATGTGTCCCGGCAGGCCAGATTCCTCACTGTCCACACACATTCAATGCAAGTGTTTGCCCGCGTGGCTTCCCTATGAAGAATAGCCTCCCACTGATCCTTCAGACCCACCTCCTCCAGGAAGCCCACTCAAATTTCTCTGCTGTCTCCTGTCTTTTGCCTGGCACCCTTTCAGCCACATAGACTTGTACTGTACTCCCTCTCCCTACCCTCAACTTTTGCAAAGTGTGATTGACTCTGTCCCTCTATATCAAATGAATCATGATGCCTCTTTTGCAGTCTCACTGTAGCTAACACAGAACCTGGCATACACTGGCCATTAATAAAAACTTGATCAGTTGATTGATTAAACACAGTTGCGTATACATTTTCATTACCCACCTTGATATTGCTCTGTTAGCCTTGCCAGCCAAGAAATGTCACCCAAAGAAAAATTCTGCACATGGCTCTCCATCATATGCTGAACAAAATGCCAGCTCCTAAGCTTGATACTCAGACCCCATCCCATCCTGACCCTACGCTACCTTTTCCAATGCTCCTGCAAAATCAGGCTCTGTGCCATGTACTGTTCCCGTTGTTCCCCTGCCTGGAATGCCCTTCCCATCTTTGTGCACCTGGAAAATTCCTATTCGCTCTTCAAAGGGCAACTCAGAAATCACCTTCTCGCTGGAGCTTTTCCTGATGACCTCTAAGGCAGCTCCTTCGCTCCCTCCTCTGTGCTCCCATGACACTTTGGGCAGATCTCCATTATATCACTTACCGTATTTTATTATAGTTAATTGTGTACACATCTGCCTTCCCCTTTGTATGATGGGTTTGCCCTTCGAGGGCAAGGACAATGTCTTCCCCATCTCTCATCCCTCTAGTACCAGCAGAGTGTGAGGCAGATAAGAAGGAATTACTAGGGAAGGAAAGAAAGGAGAGAGGGAAGGGACCGAAGGAGAGGGAGGAATGGAGCAAGGGCTGGAAGGAAGGAAGGAAATGCCATGGGCAGTGGGGGATTATGACAAGGACCTGATGAGGCACACTCTCCTGGCCCACAGGTAATAAGTGAACAAGAAGAAGGCACTTGGTGAAGCTTCATGGATCTTAAAACAGGAGATCTTTTCCTTGTCTCAGGAAGCCCCACTCTGGTTTGAATACACTTGGTACATGGTTACAGCATCCTTGCATTATAGTCCATGCCAATTAAAGCAAATCCCTCTCCCCCTTCTGGGTCCCTGGTGTTCCCCTTGCTAAGACAGGAGAAAGTTTCTATTTCTTGGAATACTAGAGATCTTGGATGCTGAGATAACTCAGTGCAGGGATTTGGGAGCATGTGTTGCCCCGGAACTGTGGTTTATTCAGCCTATGGAGTGGGAAGGTGGTCCAGGGCCTCACAGGGGTAGGGGATGTTTTGGAGAAACTCTCCTTTGTGCTCAGCAGACCTGGTCCTCAGGAAGGCTCTGGCCTGTGCTCTCTGCCTAGTCAATGCTGCTAACTGGAATAATACGTGTCTTGGCTGGGCCAGAGCAGAGACTCAGGAACAATCTGATAGATGAACCTGGAAATACCTCTCTACCAAAAATCCATTTGAACCCTTGATGATGGCAGAGCCGAGATACCTCTCAAAAAAAATTTTTCAACTGAGTCTATAGAAGTTTGTACATAAACAGACATATCTGGTGAGCTGTTTGGTGGTTCTGCATGGAAGCCCATTTGCAGGAAGGAATGATAGGAACCCTGTGAGATAATTCACCATAAATAAGAAAGTCTGTCAAGGTGAACCAGACTCCGTAGCAGGGCTGAGGCTTAGAGGTCATGGTGGTCTGTGTGTGGAATTTGACTTACATTAGGGACCTGTCCCAACTCAACTATCCTGGAGACACAAGGAGAAAAAAGGTCAGTGTGTTTGTAAATTGGAAGAAGTGTTTCACTAAATTCTGGCTCCCTAGGGAACAGAAAACCTTACTTTGAGATCTTCCCCAGTGAGGCACAGACATCACACACGGTCCTCCCTTCCTAAGAACATCAGAGGTTGAGCCAGGCAGTCGTGGTTTGGGATGACAGAGCCCCTGGTCCCGGCATTTCTGGGAAGACCAAAGACTCTCACTCAGCAGTGGAGGCGACAGCCCCAAGTAACAGCAGCCAGCACCAAATGGTTGCCCAGACCAAAAAGCCTGCAGAAACTACCCCTTGGGTAGTTCATGAATGTTGGGGAGAAGGGGACTCGGTACGACTGCAAAGCAGGAGGGAGCTCAAAGGTAGCAGGTTCTAAATTATGATTCAGATGCCACCATGCAAACCCACAGACTGGTGAGAGGCAAGACACTGAGAATATACTATTTTGTGGTTGTTGTTTCAACGTTTTGTGTTTGTTTAAATACATAGAGTAAACATTCAGACCAGATGAAGAGAAAATAAAATAACCCTGTCAGATGCTTGTACCTTGAATCAAGTCATGGCACCCCACAGCTGTGCTCTCTAAGTTCAGGCTCTGCGTGCGGGGCATCCACACATGAGAGCTCCCGCCTGGGAGCCCTGGTTTTAGCCCCCAGAGTCAAGGAGGCCACGGGCACTCTGGAGGATGACATGGTGAGGGGCAGGCCAATCTCAAAGCCCACCTTAAGGGTGTCAGAATGAGTACTTCCTCCCTTGGAGACTCCACGTGGCATCAAAAAGAAAGGGACTTCAAAAGTCCCCTAACGTGGCAGACACCTTGCCATCAGCTGATCCATCCAGGAGCTCTGGTTAGCAGCAGTTTTGTACGTCCGAGCACCTGTTCCTGTGGCACTGCCAACATTTCCTTGCCTTGCATTCTTTTCTGGATGCCTTGATTTTCTGCCATTAAACAAAAATTCTTTCAGACTATGTCTTCTAGAACTTACCCTTTAACATACTGCCCTGGATATATTAATAGTATCCTGATCTCTCTCTCTTCTTATCTCCTCCACAAATCAACCTGCCTCCATTGCCAGGCCCTCTGCCTTAACATCGGACTGGCCCCCGGAGAAGGAGAAAGTGAAGACCATACAAAGTCTGCCCACCCGACTGCCTGTGCCTCCCTCTGTTCAGCATTCCTCTCCCCAAGGTGTCGGGTCACCAGTGCCTCCAAACCTGGCCTGGCCCTCCTCTCTTCCCTCAGCCTCACCCCTTCCTGCCAGTCCTGGGATCCAATTTCCCAGGCCCTATGAATCCAGAGCTAATC
>RJWJ010015145.1:0-36702 GCA_004363605.1 Indri indri | reverse complement strand
GGTAAATGGCCTGAAAAGTGAATTTCCAAGTGGGGAACAAAGGCAAGAGCCCCCTTGAATGATAAGAGAAAAAAGTTCTAAATGGCCAACAGTGAAGATGACAACTTAGAGCAGGATACATTTGATAAAGAATGGTTTCATGGGATAAAAATTTAAGGATTCCTTAAGGAATGGTCCTTGAAACTTCGTGTTGGTTTAAAAAAAAAAAAAAAGACAGCTCTGGTATCTGAGGACTAGCAAAGGAAATCTGAATTAAAGGGATAAAACAATGCAAGCAAAATAAATATGAGGAAACCTTACCATTGTCTCATATCCTAGAAAATATGAAAGAATCCTTATTAGAGAAAGGCATCTTAGGTCTAACAGTGATTTGGCATGCATCATGTGGCAGGCATTAAATTGTTAACAAGTTTGGTCTGAGGAGGGTTTCAGTGGGAGAGCATGGAGGAAATGATATGTGAGGGGCCTTCATAGATGAGGAAATATGGGAAATAATAAAAATTGCATCATTAAAAATTATAATGGATGCCAAGAATTGGCTTTTAAGTATTTCAATCCACTTCATGTCTATTGTGCCTCTTTCCAAAACTTGATCCTCCATGTCCAATCTGAAAATTGTGGGTGCACCTGAGTAACTTCAAGGCTCTTAGCCCAGTCCCCAACCCAGGGAACAGTCAGGTTAGAATAGATGAACTGGCAGATGTGGAAATGAAGATGGCTTCTCTCTCTATTCTAACTCCCTCCCTGTTCTCCATGGCATGTCCAGGTAAGAGCTCATTGGGTAGGGAGAAGCTGCTGAGAAGAAATCCAGTTGCTCATTATGTAGAAGAAGCTCAATATCAGTTAGAACTATACATACCCTTTTCACCATTTCTGATCTTACCTATTTTTTCATCTTGTGGATAAACAGGTATTGCCTAGAGAGAGGACAGATGCTTATCTGTAAATTTTCAAAGCATCAAATCATGGAGAGCTTAATTAATATTATCATCATTAGTGGCTGAGCAAACTCAAGGAAGAGAAATAATAGAACAAAAGGTCATTGCTTTCATAATCCCCTGCGGCCAAGAATAATAGTTGTGATAGTTGTAATATGTGTTCCCTGGTTCTTTTCTTATTCAAAATATTTTACCTTTTGGAATTATGTCACTAATGATTGATTAAAGACTATGTTTGGGGTAGGGAGGCACTTACCAGGTCTTTTCCACTGAAACCAAGGAACTAGGCATTTTATGCATATTGTGTTTTCTGATTTCCAGTTGCTACAAGCTGTGATGTTGTAAACACATATTTCAGTAGTTCATCTTCACCTTCATTACTTGTCGTCCTTTCAAAGAGAACAATGGCTTTTTCTTAGTTCAGAAATGGGTGGTATGTAGCTGGAAGCTGGAAGATGTCATGCGTCGTGAATACTAACAAGCTGTTTTGTGATTACAGAACCAATGCAGAAAAAACCAACAGTGATTACAATAGTTATTCAATGTATGTTTGTATTTGGCAGAGGGAAAAAGGGAGGGACGCTTGTTTCTTTTCTTATTTTTTTCTGCCTCCTTTTTCCCACTTTAGACAAAGCCCGTTGCATTCGCAGTTCGGACAAATGTCAGCTACAGCGCAGCCCATGAAGATGATGTTCCGGTGCCAGGCATGGCCATCTCATTTGAAGCAAAAGATTTTCTGCATGTTAAGGAAGTAAGGAAGATAATTTCGATTTCTGTCAGCATGATTTTTCACCTTGACATGTCATTTCTTATTGCTGTGAAATAGCATCGCATATAGCTGCAGTTGTATAACATACATATTAAATCAGTGGTTCTCAACCTTTGCTAACATAAATATACCTTTTTTAAAGCAGAAAGAAGTCACAGGCCTCTTGCAATAACTTCAGAGATCCCTTGGGCAGTGGCCCAGAAATTGGGAACTGCTAGAGTAGATGATCTTTTTTTACGCTTAACCTGGACTTTTTCTTTTAATGTTTAACCTTGACTATGTGTAGTTTTTCCTGATGTCTGAAGTTTAGCCATCTTGGGAGGGTTTGATAATAATATGTAGAATTCACGACTTTTCTCTCTGCTGACAGTGTCTAAACTCAGACTGGCGGTGCCCTTTTTCCTGCTTAGATTTGTGCCATGGGAGGGAGAATGGTAGGAATTGGGGCCAATGAGGCAAGAAACACATATCTGGAAAATTCCATTTTCTCCATGCCAAAAGTCTCCACCTTTGAGTTAACAATGACACAGCCTGTAAATTGGAAAAATTCTCTCTTAATTATGGTTTGTTTGGTGTCAACATTTACCAGATGCCTGCTGTGTTTGGAACACTGTATTAAGTGACCAGAAATTCTCCCTACATAATAATCTCAGTGTGTGAGCATGAGGTTTTCCTTGGACCTGGAGGAATTTACAATTTGAGCACTTGTATCTGGGGGATGATATGTCAGAGAGAGCATACGTAGATTTAACTGTTCATTGCGCTAATGGCTGTAAGCAAAGGAGGTGATGACTGCCAATTAAAAGAGCCTAGAGAATTTAGAGTCTACCATTTCAATAACCTTTAAGAAAAGATGCAAAATATTGGCTAGATAGGAAAGATAGAAAAAGTTTTCAGAAGTGGTGGCTCCCTAAAATCTCACTTTACAACAGGAAGTTAGATCACTACAGGGTCTCCTCTCAGTGGCTAATGCTGAGAGGAGAGTCTCTTTCTACTGTGAAAGGAAAAGAAAAACCAAATAGATAGTCTTCTTTGAAGTGTTCAAGAACAGACTTATTCAGTTAAGGAAAACAAAATCAAATCATAAAGACTCACGCTAAATATTCCACTTGCAAAAGACAAATTGTCAGCATTACTAAAAGTAGAGAAATCATCTGTGAACATTGTACTGTGTAATTATAAAAGTGTTTGCACAAAGGTAAATGTTTCTTTGACATGAAATATTTAAGGCAAATGTCAATATTTATCTCTTTCTCTTAATACTTCTAATTCATGTGATTATATAAGGGGAGATCTCTGTAACACTTCCTTGTTCCTAATGATTTTTTGCTAGGAAGGGCCATTAATATTTGAGCCCAGAGGGTTTATCCTATTCACAGTGACTGCTGCTGCTGCCACAAAATTCAGCCTGGTCCTAAGGCAGCACCAGGCAGAAGGAAGCATTAAGCCTTTGAGGGGTTGCCAGGAACACCAAAATCATTTCACTCTTCCATGCTAAACCCATGAACCGAAGGGTTTCCTGAATTGTGATAGTTGAGGCACAGTTTGTTGCAATTGCCCTATTTCGCGCCATTGAAAATAGTTAACGTGGAAAAAACGATTCAGAGATTTGAACTTCTCTGTGCTGATTTCGATACTTTTGATTTTGTGTTTAGAAATTTAACAATGACTGGTGGATAGGGAGGCTGGTGAAAGAAGGCTGTGAAATCGGATTCATTCCAAGCCCAGTCAAACTAGAAAACATGAGGCTACAGCATGAACAGAGAGCCAAGCAAGGGAAATTCTACTCCAGGTAGGAGAAAAATGTCCAGTGTTTGCGTAAAAGTTGGGATTATGCCATCATTCGTGTACTGTTGTTTCCTGGACTCTACAGTCTTATTAATATGTGAAAAAGTAGACTGATGATATGGTTTATTGATAATGTCACAAATCCTACGTTTTAAAAACTTCATGTCAGCATCTCATTTTCATCCTATTTCGGAGAGAATCAGATTAATTATTATCATTAATGAAAATATCTAAGGTCATAGAGTATTAAATTCAGGCTTCAGTACAGAGGAAATTCTGAAGTCCTAATCATTCACTGAAAAATACTCTGGCACAAGGCGGCCAGCCCTGGTGACTAATCCCAGCATCTATAGCTGCCTGGCATGGCAGGGAGACGTCTTAGAGATGATGGTCTCAGACATCATTGGCAAATAGCAGCTCTTGTCATCTGTTAGTTTCATTTTCACCTGAGAAATTCAATTTTCAGTTCTACCTACTGTTAAGCACCTAATAGAGAAGGTAAGCATGAAACAAGTTAAAACTGCTTTTGCAAAGAGCAGTTAGATGAGTTATGTAAGAGGCCGGGGCTGAATAATCATTCTTAGCATTCATGAGACCATTTGCCCCTCACTGAAAGAATCACTGGTAGGGCTACTCAAATGTGTAGTGAATTTTAATTCGAACCCTGTGCACACAAGTCCAAGGATGCTGTCTGCCTCCCTATGTGAGAGGACAGGGTATGGGCAAAATTTTCTTTAATGTGAATAGCAGATTTCTGTGTTCTCTGGCTTTTATCTTTTTTGTTTATATGATGGTGCAAATTCCTTTGTCAATGATAGTATTTTAATGTTAGCATGGATTTCTTTCAAGTGTCAGCAGATGAGTGAAATAGAATATGCTTTGGGCTTTGGAACAGCCATCCTCATTAACGAGCATTTTATAATCGTCGGGTTCATTTAGTTCAGATGGATTCCTCTGTGTTTGGAGACCTCTGCCCTAGAGGTGACTTTCACTAATTCCTGGGTTATTGGGGGTGAACAGGATCATGAGATGCGGGAAGTCATATAAAAGTAGAGGCACGTAGATCAACGATGTAGGTGCACTTTTCCTGCAGGGTGTTCGAAGATCCAATACTATTCTTCAATCTTTAGTGTTCTGTTGGCTTTATTGTATGTTTTTCTACTTTGCGTACTGAGTTAATAAAATCTCAATGGGAAAATTTCATTTTCACAGGGCATAGACATTGTAGTTGAGGTTTCAAGTTATTAGTATCTCAGCCGGGGATGTTTTGTTTTTAGTTTGTTAAGGATAATTCAGCATTTTTCAGAGTTTTCATGTCAAATCCCTTGAGAAAGGGGTTCCATGGTCAAATAAATTTAGCATAGTACTAGGTAACAGAAAGTTATTTTGGGATTCTTCAGAGCTTTTAATATGTTAATAATGTACACTGTAGATCTGTGTGGTAGCATGGGAGTTTTTTCATGGACAGTATTTACTAAAATTTCTCTTAAAAACTCCTCTGGTTCATGTTTTGGGAATAGGGTTTTGGAGAATGCATTTTGGAAAATTTGGGATGGATTTTTGCAGAGGCAGGCTTGTGTGTCTTTCTCTGCTGCTTTATATACTGAGAAATGAGAACTACTTCAAAAGGAGTAGAAATCTTTGCCAAAATTCTTAGGGAAACATGATCGCCTCCCAACTGAGCCTCCATAATCTAACATTAGCGCTGAGCTCAGCCTTCTAAGGACTTGTGGCTAGGGGTAGGTATGAGAGCCTCCAGTTCACAGATAAGGAAACAGGCTAAGAGAAGTTGGGAACCTGACCAAGGTCACAGAGCTAGTAAGCAGTAGAACCAGGGTGGTAGCCTGACCACTCAGCAAGACTATCATGCTGTCCTGCAAATTATGGGGCTAGAGAGTGCCTGGCACAGCAGGCAAAGAACAAATTGTCATTGCCATCTGTTAGTATTTACTTTATTAGATATATTGTTTTGCTATTGCATTTTTCTTTAAAGGGCTACAAATTACCCATATCTCTGGGGAGTGTAACATCTCATAACTTATTCTAAGGAAAGGGGTTACCTTTTCTTATACCTGTATGTATTTTCGTTTGATTTTCTTGATTATGTTTTGTCCTGAGGTTTGTCTAAGCATGTGAAAATAGTTTTCTCACTTACATGGGTTTTACATTTGTCTCTTAACATTTTAAATGTTTTGTTTTGAGGACATAATCAGAATCTGGCAGTGTTTAAAAACTCTGATATGTAAATGATAAAAATGGACAGAAATCAAAGGCAGGAGAATTGGGGCACAGTTCAAGAACTTGGCATTTTTGTAGAATTAAAAGTCAAGGGCAAATCTGTATCCTGACCATTTTCACTAGTTGCAGTGTTTATCACAATTTTACATAACTCAAATATTATTTTGACTATTATTAAAATTCAAAGGGATTCTGTAAATCCAACACTTGAGAAAAAATTTTTTAAATTGAAAAAAATTCAAAGGGAATGTAAAACAAACCCATGCTTGAACCAAAATTAGACTTAGTACTTTAGAAAATAAAAAAAAACCACACAGTTCTGGGAAAATATGTTTTGGTCCTGGTGTTAGGTGTCCTTGCATAACTGCCAGAAATTGCTTCTATAAATACCCGTTTATTAATTGTACATATTGTCTGGTGTCCATAAGTATATTGGAGTATCTGTGAAGAAACTTAAAGAGATAAAAGAGCCCTCCTGCTAGTTGCTTAATAAAGTTTTTGGTGCTTGTTTTATGCATTAAAATGCTAGAATAGTAGCAATAAAATTTAGCCTGTTACTGATACTCGAGTAGAACTTATATTTTCATAAGTGACTATTGCCCTTTGATGCATAGACATCGTAGCAAATTCTTTCAACTAGACCTGGCTTAGCCACAATAATAAACATTAGGCAGTGAAGTCATCATGCCCAAATTCGGTGTTACTCTTTTTTTTTTTGGCTTCTCTTTTAAGATGTTCCTTGCCATCTTCATCTGCAGAGAGGCCATTTAGTAGTATGTTAATTAGCATGCTGGTACACTGGCTAAAAAACAAAACAAAAACAAACAAACAAAAAGCCCCACAAATGGTGTTGTTCTAGTATTAACTCCAAAATTTCTAAGACGTTGAAGCATACCTTAAATCAAACTTTAGAATCTGGCAGTTCCGAAGGGTATTATCTCCAAATCATTCTGAAATTAACCAAATTTAATCCTCCATGTTAGTTATGCTTGAGAAATGTTCTGGGTGTTCTCTGATGGTTAAATTGTGTAAATACTCTGCTTGTCATGTTTCTTTGAGTGTCTCTTAAAGGTTAGCATGTTTTAGTATTGCTCTGGTGTTCTTTCATAGGTTGCCATGAGCCCTTGAGTACTTTCAATCTTAGTATACCAAAAATAATCAAGCTAAGATACAGGACGTGGAGCCAGACAAGAAGGAAACGTTAAGTTTGGGGGCTAGCCTTCAGGTTTGATACTATAAGTTGCCTCTGTGGGTCTCTGAATCTCTGCTGTTTAGCTATCTGTGATCTGGGCAGGGAACTTGAGGGCTGTATAAATTATCTCAGTTCTCTTCCATTCTTTCAGGGCCTTTTTAAATTTAACCTTGAATTTGAAAATAGAGACCATCACATTGCTAGTTCAAGTACTCCAGGAATCTCTGCTGGGAAATTACTGCTTAGCTCCTTGAAGGAAAGATAAATTTATAGTTCAATAAACACACAATGGATTATCATGTTGATCGAGTAAGACAAATGTTTTAGGATCTGAAATAAGTGTCTGATTTAATAGAAATTTTTGCTTTACTCCAGTAAATCAGGAGGAAATTCATCATCCAGTTTGGGTGACATAGTACCTAGTTCCAGAAAATCAACACCTCCATCATCTGGTAAGTAGGTGACAAATACTGAAAAGCACATACTGCATTTCATGCTTTCGCCAGTCTTATCTAGTTTTGTGAATTTATATACACTGAATTACTCTGTTAACCCTACAAATGTTAAAAAAGGGTTCAGAAATAAGGATGGCCTTATGGAGTTAAGAACAATATGGGGAATTTTTTTTTTTCTGGCTTTGAAAAAAGAAAAGTAGTATGTCAAAGTGTTTCAGTTGCTGCAGATCCAAATGTTGAGCGGATTTAACTTTTTATCTTAGGTCCCTCAGTGGTGTCCTGGGCACCTTGTCATGTGCAGTGAATGGGTGGATGCCCACCCACAACTATAGAGCAACGTGAGCTGTAGGCTTCAGTGTTAAATAAAAAGAGAAGGATAAAAACTTTAGAAAGGTGAAGAACGGAGAAGAAAGAGAAGATGGAGAGATTGGCCTGTCATGAGCTATACCAGAAAGGCTCTGTGGAAGATGTAGCAGATAATTATAGAAAAAAGATACAAGTACTTGTGGGAAGAGTAACTACTGTCTTCTTTCCAAAGCAGTGGGTTCATTCTCATGGTGGTTAGATTAAATAAGGGATACCCAGTTAAATGTGAATTTCAGATAAACAATAATTTTTTAGTGTAAGTACATATTACATGGGACAAATTACACTAAAAATTTTTGGGACATACTTATACTAAAAAAAATGATTGTTTTTCTGATCAAATTTAACTGCATTTATATTTGCTAAATCTGACAAGTCTACCATTCTTTGTAGAATTTGGAGTTCTGTATAAATAGGAAATTAATTGGTTGAATTGCATGAAAGCCCGTGATCAGTGTCTTAGCTTGCTAAGAGGCGTAACTGGGAGTGAGAGTAAGACTGTAAAGATTGGCTGCCAGAGCATGTGAACAAAATGATTCTGTGTATGATTTCTAGAAAGCTAGAAATGGGATGAGGTCAAAAACAGAGAAGTGTGCATCTATGGAGAAACTATGGAACTAGTCACACTGTGACAGGTGTGTCTTAAGAACTGGATTTCTCTATTACTGATAATCACACCGTGTTCCTGAATGTTGACAGCTCTGAGAGACCAGTCAGGGACTTCTTAGCAAAAACTGTAGGACTTTTTCAGTGAATAAAATCTGAGCACAATAAGAAATCAATTGTTTTAGGCTGCATATTGATTTCAAAAACTGTGTACTTATAACTTGCAGCAATTCTAAGCTGCTCAAAATTAAGTAAAATAGTATGCTTGAAGTGAAAATTGAAGCTTCTTGTAGCTGTTATGTGGCATTTATATCTTCTCTTGATCAAGGAGTAGATATTCCCTGGATGCACAGGGAGAAGAGCCTTGTCCTGTTCCTCCTCAAATGTATGAAGTTGCAACGATGACTGTATAAACCTTCTACTCTTACATACCTTAAAGACTATCTCAGCAACTCCCGAGGACAGTTAATAGGCTCCTAAAATGGAAAAATGCTACATCACATTGTGATAAAGCAGCAATCTCACTTGCAAATGTCAGTCCTGCTTCTATACACTGGAAAAATTCTTCGATTTTCTCTCACCATATTGTAGCCTTCTAATTGTTTTGTCAATACACATGCCAATTTATGATGGGGTTACACCCCAACAAAACCCATCATAAATCGAAAATATCATAAGTTGAAAATACATTTACTTCCTAGATAAAGGCATCATAAAGTCAAAAAGCATTACGTCAAACCATCATAAGTCCATATGCTCCTCACCTTATGATGGGGCTACATCCTGATAAATCTGTCGTAAAGTTGAAAAATCTTAAGTTGAACCATCATAAGTAGAGGACCATCTGAATAATGAGAGGAGGTGACTGAATTTTGAAAAATAAGTTAGTATATATGTAAAATAACATTTCACCTTGTAGCCCAGTGTTTACTAAAAATAAAGTTCCATGAAGAGTTTAATATTAAAAAAAAAAAGTGATTGCAAACATCACCAAAGTTTTATGCAGGTACAGAACTTTGGAATGATTTTTCTGAATACTAAGAGTAGAAAACACTTGCGACTGAGTTGACTAGAGATGCAACAAACTATAAAATGTATAATAGGCACATCAGGACTCTGAGAATAGTTTTCATATTGATAGCTAAATTGATTCAAAGGAAAACTTCAGAAAATTGTAGAAAGAAGTTCCCCCAAGCCACCTCCAGGAACCACTGCTCTACCTGTCAGGTGCAGATTGGCCTGCAATTGTAATGTTTATCTTTGTTTCCTGGAGGGTCCTATCTACAATTCTCCTCACCCATTGCTAGATCAAAGAATATAAGCAGCTGCCTAAAGTATGTATGTTTCAATGTTCTCAAGGACTTGGAAAAGGAGAAATTTCCACTTTATATCTGGGTAACAGGGTCATCGCCAGTTGCGGAACACACCATGATGTGTGTACAAGTGTCGCCTCTGAACTTGACTCACCCCTGCTCAACTTGACCCAAGCTCCAAGATTAAAATTAAAATTTCAAAAACCATTCCCAAGTCTCTCTACCAATAATATAACAATAATAATAATGCATGCATACTAGTGAAGAAGATTGAAAGAAACTATTTCCAAATATATGACAGTAGTTCTTACTGAGTAAATACCAGTGTTTGCTAAGGTATGGAAATACAAACATGAAATTTAAAAAGGGTGACATCTCTCAGTCTAATAAAGTATAGACAACTCGAAACACAGTTGAAAATGCTTCTGAACTGTCTTGGTAAGTTTCTTTAATTTGGTCTGGAAGTGACCACATGTTTTAGAATTCTCTGTATTTCAGAATGAACTCAGTTGCTTTTAGACTTAAGTTAACCAAATGGCAGAACTAGTAAGTTGGAAAGTTCTCAGTTTGGGATTTTGAGCCCTTGTGTCCAGGTACAGGGAAATTTAGTACCTCACTCAGGCTGTGTATGGGTAGCCAAACATCTGCTGCCCACTGTGTGGGCAGTGTCACAGCTAAACATTTAGATATTTATGCATTTCTACTCTTTCTTTAAAATATATGTATTTTAAAGAAATATATATAAAATCTCCAGTGATCACAGCAGACCAGATTCAATAGACAAATCATAAAATCCAACTCAGGAACCTTATCATCCTGGGGTCCTGTGAACTCTGACATCCAGCTGGTATCAGTTTCAGAAAGGCTTTCAGAGGGTACCATCCCTTGAACGTGGCCTTTATAAGCCCAATAAAAGATGAGAAAGATAAAAGCATGTGGGTATTTGCCACCAGAAGGGAAACTTACTTGATGTCAGTGAAGACATACAGGAATGATGAGATACTGACCCAGATTCTCTCCTCCACATCCAGGAAGGTGCTAGCAACATGCTTCCTAAGTTGAGATTCAGGGAAAACCATTCCTGAAGACCTTTTTCAGACTATGTCCTGGTTTACGTCATTGAGTAAGCCTCAGAAGGAAACTTGCCATTATGAGCAAAGGATTAGCTGCATGGGTGGTATAAAAGTCAGCATTTGTTCAAACCCCCCAGCACATTTTATAGTGTTTCTCCCCACACCATCTGCTGAACCTTTTAGCTCATCGATATGCATAGATGGGGCAAAGAGAAAGACGTATTTACTAGGTAAGCCTACCTAACTACCTGGAATTAGCTCAGTCCATTATTAGTTTCACTTGGTAGAAAATCATACCTCACTTATTATGTAAGCAATAGCTGGTATTTGTAGTATTGTGTCGTACAATGTAGTACAATGCCAGGTATTCACTCCATTACAGGTTTTCTACCTAATCAAATGAAAAGGAACAATTAAGTAAGACATCCTAGTTTTCAAAAGGTTGAATCATCTATTAATAATATCCGTAATAACTTCAACGTTGAAAAATAACATGAATTCTGTGAGATGATATCCCGTCCTTTGAAAAGGTTAGGAGAGGCTGTTCCAAGCCCTGATTCAGCTTGTGTAGCACGGGGAATGGGAGTTGTACTGCAACACCAAGTGGTTTGTTATTTTGATATGGTAATTTGTTCCTTAAATCTGAATGTACTGTGGTTTTTGTTAGAGCGCTAACATGTATAATATGATGATTTCCTGGGGTGAGTAAATTTTCCTCTTTTCTTCTCTTTGAATCTAAACTCAACCACAGAATAATTTTCTAGTGAGCTCAACTCTGTGATGTCCTGAATCCTGACACCAAGGACCTGACCCCACTGGGGAAGCAAAGGGAACGGAAAGAGCACACCCAGAATGAGAAGGGACCTCCCCTGAGGGGCAGTGTGGTAGAGGGACTGGATATAGACTCACTAAGGCAGGAGATCTAGGTCCGGGTCCTGACTCTGCGGAGTTTTTGCCAAGAACAAGCCCCTTAAACTTCACGAGTTTATCTTCTCATCTTAAAAATAACAGGATTGAAGTTGCTTTTTAAAATGCTTCCAGCTCTGATTCTACAGTTGATAAAATTCTATAGTAATTTCAATTACATGTGGAAGCATTTTATAAACTTTGAAGCGAGATTATGCATCTTTCTTTTCATTTTAACATTTTTTAAGTGCTATATTTTGAGGTTGAAAAATTCGAAAAGTGAAAGCGGGTTGAGCAACAAACCCAAACCCTTCATTTTAGGAATGAGGAAACCAGGCGAAATATCCACATGGCTGTTTGTGCTCTAACACTCTACCTCTTATGTTAAATCCAGCAGCTCTACAAAGGTCATCAAAATTTTTTTGATGTTTCATTAGACTAATTTCACTTGGATATCCTGGGATCCAGTGTTTTTTGATTAGTCTTTGATCAGGACTATCTGAGGATGCACATATCAGTTTGAAATCATTGTCCATCCTGGGAGTCTCCCTGAATCATTTGCCTTCTGTATGACTCCTTTGTGTCACCCAGATTGAGGATTTTTTGTTGTCTTTTCCCCTCAAATGCCTGTTGCAGTTTTAGTGCCCTTATTTTTATACATAATCAAGCCAAATGAGACATCCCAAGGCACATCGTGATAAAGGTTTTCAGTGTAGTTGCTTATTCTCCGAAAGCTGGTTTAAGATATTGTAAGAAATGAAGCCAAATGTTCTGTCCTGCACTTTTACACAGTTAATATGGAGAATATCAACATTATATTTGAAACCATAAATTAAAAATGTTTCTCTAATATTATTATTCGAGAGATCTAGCATGCAAATGATTTGTTCAAGCAAACAGATATGAGGGTATCTCTCAGTTTTGTTAGATTTGATGACATTGCATTCTTAACGCGCCTTACCTTTAAATTTTACTTTCTTTGTTTACTGTGTTGAGCACTCATGATAGAATTTTTTTTTTTTTACTGTGGTTTTATTTGCTTTCATTTTATTTTCTTTATAACCTGTTTTTCCTCTCCTGTCCACCTGATGATTTTTGAATTGTTTGTCTGTATATAGCTATAGACATAGATGCTACTGGCTTAGATGCAGAAGAAAATGATATGCCAGCAAACCACCGCTCCCCTAAACCCAGTGCAAACAGTGTAACGTCACCCCACTCCAAAGAGAAAAGAATGCCCTTCTTTAAGAAGGTAACATGAACTTCCAAGCTCCCATTGTCCACCCGCTCGACTGCACTGCGTCACATTTCTAGTCCTGTTGACTGTCTGCGTCCTTTGACAAGCCAATAACATGCATGCTCTGTTATTCTTTGTTTCTTTTCCACGCTGCTGTAGCTAAGCAGAAGCAGAAATCGGTAAGTTTACATGGACATAGCTGTGTTTATCCTGCCACTGGCATCATTAGCATTAATTCCCACAGTTTTATTAAATGCAATCATTTCTGTCCTAAGAAAGAACCTAGCAACAGCTAATTGAGTCCAGGCATTTCAAACCAACTAAATTCAGGGAGTGACCTGTTAAAACACCATTACAGTACTTATCCTTTTTGATGGAATAATATCTGCCACCAAGGGAATTTGTTTCAACATTCAAGGATGTCAAACACTGACAACTCCATATGATGCACCTCAATTGTGCATGCTTATTCTGTCTGTCTGTCTGTCTTTTTTTCCCAGAGATTTAACTTATAATCAAGCATATTAAAGCAGTTATTAGATTCTGATTTATGATATCCAGATATGTAGCTTGTACTAAAAAAAAAATTATTCAATTTTTAATTTAGTCAGTATTTAAACTTCTAATCCACTAGGTGCAAAATCTGCAGATGAGCAAGACCAGTGGAAAACTGCAGGCTTGTTTTGGCGGTTTACTGTGAGTTTTTCCTATTGTCATATATAAATACTCTCCCGATGTTCTTATCTTCTCCATCAGTCAGATGTCAGCATCTCACCTGTTGGACAGTGTGCCTGGTGGCCATGCACAGAGCCTTTGCCATTGGCCACCCAAGATGCTACACGATGATGCTACTTGTCCCCTAACTGGAGATTATAGGGTATTCCTAAACTCTCTTTGCTCCAGAAAAAGTCTATTTCCTCTCAGCCCATTTTGTAGCTTCAAAGCATTATTTTTTAAAGACCACTAACTATAGCCCCCCCAAAATTTCCATTTTTTCCCCTCTTTTGCACACCACTGTCCACAACTACTGCACTGTCTTTTACAGTCACACCTCCTGATGTCCCCACGTCTGGCAAAACCGTGGGTATATTCTAACACACATATGTGAATACAGAGTGTGAATAACACATGCTCTGTGCCCCAAACTCTCAACATACTGAACTCTTTTCCTTAGTGAACAAGTATTTTGCTCTTTGGAGGAACCTAAAATCATTAAAGAGGCATCACATACTGAACTGTAAAGTTTTTTTTTTTTTTTCCCTAAATTATATTTAGTAAAGGAAGAACTCAGCACTCCAGGCAAAAGTTAAAACACCGGATTTTTGTGTCAACACGAAAGACTCCAGCTCCATGTTCTTCTACAATAGTGGGCCCATTTCTCTGGTCCAGTATTCTTGTCACAGCTAAAACTTGCAGCCAAGATAGTGTTTATAGTTCAGAAGCGTAGAAAAATCAGCATTGCTAAGCTGCTCTGGACTTCATAGAGAAGGAACATGAACTAAAACCTTATTAGTCATGTAGTTTTTTGAAATCCATTTACCCTGAAATAGCAAAACTTTAAAAATGTTTACTTTATCACAATTTTTTTTTTTACTGAATAATTCAAAGAAAAGAGAGTTAACAGGAAAGGACAGATAAAATAATGGCATCATTCTTAATAGGGCACAAAGCACCAATATTCCATCAAATAAGGTAATTTCTGTAGCTACCCTATTGATTAAGAAGCTGATTGATTACCAGCATGGGGTAACCCTTGGCTAGTTGGCAGTCACAGATCGAAGGAACCGAAGACCTATCAAATACTGGGCCACTTAAGACTTAAAGACTTGAGATAAAATTTCTTGGTAGCTATTACTAAAATGCATGCAATTTATATTCCTAATTACAACGGTGGAAAAGGTGTTCTTATACTGCATAGTCATAAGGACTTGGCTTCTAAACGTTTTCAGTATGGTCCTAAGTGGTGTAATTGTAATAAGTTAATAAATATGCTTCTGATGCCTTCGGCACTGGTATTCATTCTTATGTTATTGATTATGCGGGAAACTTCAATATAGACTTCAAAATCAAACAACCTGCAATTCAATGAGAAGATTATTTTCTATGTTTTAGGTTGCTTTTAGAGTGGTGCTTGTGTGGCATTTTGTGCTGTCATTGTATTATGTTTGTCTTGTTTTTTTTCTTTTTTTCATTCAAAAATGTATTCTAGCTTGATTGTGTCTATTAGAATTAATTTTGAATGCTGGGTGAAAATTTAAGCAGTGAAATTTGACAGCACAGTCGCAGTAATGTTTTTCTTCCCTCTGATCATACTGTCTGTGACTATTGGTGAAATCTCATGATGGAAGCTTTTGAATTTGAAATGCTTTTTATTCCCCCCTGAGGCAACTTAAATGAAAATGAAGCCAGAAAGTTTGTAATGGGCAATTTTAAGCAACAATAAAATGTTCTTGAGTGACAGCTGATGGAAGAATTATATTCACATTTGCACATCAGTTTATCAAATTATTAAAATAGTTCGAAGAATATTTTTCTTTTGGTGAGTCGATTCCTAAAATACATTTTTCAGATACTCTTGAATCAGATTCATATAGCAATGATTCGCTTATCCCAGTATCTAAGGCCATATTTGTCTTCTACAATAAAATATTTCATTTTTGGATCAATTTAATATTCTCTGGCATCAAAAGAGCCAGTTTTAATGTAATCGCATGAATTAGCTGTTATCTAATTTTTTTAAAACAAATTTATTTGAACCACTTTATTTGAAGCAATTAAGCTGAAAACTGTTTAGTTTTAGAAATTGCTACAAAATTTAGCTCCTCCCCCAGTCTTCCAAAAAAAGAAATGAATTATTGCAGAAATACATGGATTTGTTATCTAACAGAGACACTAAACTACTTTTGAGAAACATGTTAGATATGCAAGTTGATAATGAATCTTTTGAAGCCACTGAAGCACAGTTGAATATATTATCACACATTAACTACCTTCCCTCCAAGACACATAACACATAAACCTTACATTTTAAGTTTTTAAGTACTAAAGTATAGGAAAAAGGCATCAATAGCTAAGGTGTGATCAGTCATCATCATTACTATTTACTAGAGCAAGCATGCATGCTAATTTAAACTCTCACAGTAAATAGAATTTTTCAAGTATCTGGTAGTGAGAGTTATATTTTGAAATTAGGTTTCATGCAGGTAAGATACACAGACATCTAAGATGTAAAAGTAATGAAATTTTCTTTCCTCCATAATTAACCATGTTACGTCTGCATTTCAACTCTTCAGAAAACTCAAACGCATCTGAAAAGCGGTATTAACTTGCAGTCAAGCCTAAAGCACCTATTCTGCATGAGGCATGTTTCTGTTTGTTCTACCAGCTAGTCTAGTTTTTGTTCAAAAGCAGCACCTCCTGCTTTAGGAACTGGTAGGCCAGTAGTAGCCTTTCTTGAGAAGAGCAAGAAAACTGTAGCCAATCCACTAACTTAAAACTTTAGGAAAATAAACCCACCACCGATCTTTGATTGGGTTTATTTAGAAAAGAGGCAAGTAACAACAACAACAAAAAATGTGTGGAAAGCCAGTGCCTCATGTCGTAGAGTTCAGACAGAGTACCTTATATGCAAAATATTTAAGTTCCCCCACCTGTGAAACGTCTAAAAGCCTCTCCTCTCTCTGCAGACAGAGCACACTCCTCCTTACGATGTGGTACCTTCTATGCGACCGGTGGTCCTAGTGGGCCCTTCGCTGAAGGGATACGAGGTGAGTAGCCACATTCTGCAGCACACTCAACCTTTGCATGCTGAACTGTTTTGTAACTCCACATCTTCCTTCCGACTCTCGAATTTAGAGCTTAAAGAGCTCATAGCAGCAAAGCATGTTGTTTTTCAAGCTTAGTGTTTTGTTTTCCTGGCTGTGGCTCTGAAGGTCTTTGCTAGCTACAACTTACTCAGTCCAGGAAATATTTAATGTCAAATGGGGAGTGATGGAAACCCCTTGCAATGTCATTTGTCACTAAAACATCACGGTAAGTTCAGTTTCATTGTCACTGCATCAGAACTCAGAAGAATGTGGCCGCCTCCCATGCTACCTTTTCCAAATGCAAAGCTCAGGTCTTCAAGCATCCCGAAGAGAAGCAAAAGTACTTTATCCCAATGAGTAATATTTTTAAATTGTATCTTAATTTACTGCTTGCTCCATTGCAGGTCACAGATATGATGCAAAAAGCGTTGTTTGATTTTTTAAAACACAGATTTGAAGGGCGGTGAGTATTTGAGAATACTGGGTTTTGTGGATTTTGCCTTAAAGATGACAAACCCCTGGTGGGATAGGAGCATGATCCTAAGAGAAAACTACCCTCTCTCTACCTGTCTATATGATGACAGGAAGTAAGTTTCGTTCAGTTCAATCTGGTTCAGTAAATATTTTTCCGATGTGCTTTGCACATCCTCAACCCTGGTTGATCCGGTTCCTGAACCGGCATCCGTAAGATGAACGGTTGCCCGTTCAACTGCTGCCCAGACATCTCACTAAATATCCCTCTTCTGTTCACTCTAAGACTTCCCCATCATCTCCCTGAATGTTCAGCTTTATCTCCCATCACTATGGTCCTAGCAATGGCCAATCCCCCCTACCCCCAAGCTATTACTATTCCAGATATAGCTGTAATAGTCCTTCCCTCTCTTCTCATCGGTATCTCACGTTCCAGTGGATACTCCATCAGCATGTCAAAGCGTAGTTATTTCTCCTCACATCTGACCTCACAGTCCCTCTAGGTATCTCATGTTTCCTTCTTTTCTTTACAGGACAATTCCTTGAAAGAGCTGTGTGTACTTGCTCTCCTACTCTCTTGAGCCTACTCCAGTTACACTGTCACCCACAACACTCAGTCAAAACTGCTCATGTCACGATCACCAATAACCTTCCCAATGCTAAATCCAAGGATGAGTTCTCAGCCCTTATCTCACCTGACCATGAGCAACAGTTGACATGGTGGACTCCTCCATCCTCTTTTATCAAAAACACTTTATTTGCTTGGTTCCTGGGACCACACTGTCCTGGTTGGCTTCTACCACACTAGTCACTCCTTCGTCTCCTTTGCTGGCTCTTCCTCACCTTCTAGACATCTCGGAGAGCCCAGGGCTCAGCTCTTCGGGCTTTGCTTTCTTTTGTCTACATTCCCTTCTTTAGTGATTTCATTCAGTGTCAGATTTTTAAATTCCATTCCTTTGCTGGTCTCTCCTCTGAATTCTAGACCCATGTATCCTGTCCACCATCACCATTATGATATGCAGTGGGCTTTTCAAACTTGACCTCCAAACTTCCCCCAAAACTCGCTCCTCTGGTAGTCTTTCCCTGTCTCAATGAATGGCGTCTTCATCTTTCAGGCTCAAGACCCTTCAGCTCCAGATCATTGAATTATCCTTGACTGTTCTCTCTCTCTTATATCCCACATTCAAATGCTGTTGTCTGTATCTTCAAAACATGTTCAGAATCTAAGCACTTCTCACACATCCTCTGCTGTCATTTTTGGCTGAGACGCCATCATCCTCTCTTCCCTGGGTCTCTTCCAGACTTGTTTTCTTGCTTTTAGCATTGTTTTCTTAAATCTGTTCTCAGCCCAGCTGCCTGCCTGACCTGTTAAACTGTGAGCTGGTGCTCACCACTCCTTTGTTCAGAACCATCCAGTGATTTCTCTTTTCACTCAGAGCAAAATCCAAAGTCCTTAATTATGGCCCCAAACCCTCCGTGGTCTGACCTTCCGCACCCTCCTTTCTTGACTTTCTCTCTTACTACTCTTCACTTTCCTCATTCCACTCCTGCCACACTTACTCCCTTGTTCCGTGAGTGTTCCAGACAGCCAGATACATGCCCACCACAGGGCCTTTGCACGTTGCAGTTCCCTCTGCTGGGAACATGTTCCTCTCAGACACTCTCCTTGGTATATGTATGCACACGCATGCACACACATTCACACACATGCATTCTCCTTTCCTTTTTTCCTCAATGCTCTTTTATGTATTTTACTTATTAATTTTGTTGTTATTCTCCCACAACTAGAATATTAAGCTCCGTGAGGGCAGGGTTTTTAAATGTCTTGTGAACTGTTACATTCTCAGTGCCTAGAGCAGTGCTCAATATGAAAATGCATGGATGGATTTTGAATGAATGTCTGCCGCATGCTCTGCTAGAGAAATGCAGAGCCAGTGAAGCCACCATCTCTACCTATGAAGAGTGTGTATGTAAACCACAAATTGAAAGCTCTAGCAGTGAAATAGAATATAAGTGAAAAGGCAACTCAGCACATGCAGGTACTAGGTGCAGGTAGCATAAAGCGGGGAGGAATAATTAATACTAACTTAGGGATGTCCACATCCAGGAAGGGTTTCAAAATGGCACCTAAGATTTCACCAAGTGAATTACGAGGAAGAGAAGGGTGTGTCCAGCAGAGGGTGTAAAGTGGGTGAAGGCACTGAGGTGGAACACAGCATGTGTGTACGGCAACCCTCCTAGAGGTCTTTAAAGACCTAAGCAGGGAGTGACTGGTAACAAAGCCAGGGGCCATATCTGGTATGCCATGCCAATGGGCTTGGACTTAATCCTTTCCCTCTCTTCCCCCAACCCCCAACTCAACTTCATCAACAAATATTTATGGAGTATATTCTATGTGCCAGGCTTTGTGAGAAGCAAAAACAGACAAGGGCCTTGGCTTCATGGAAGTTCCTTATAGTCTGTACTGTACTTAACCATACTAAAGGTTAAGCCTGAAGCTCCAAAGACATGATAGGAGTCCAAAATGGAAACCTCAAGGTTTCAACTAAGAGTAGATTATTATAGGGGACCTGGGGACACACAGAGACAGTGTATTTTTAACAAGATAAATGTGGTTCCTCTGTCTACCTTCCTCTCCTCCTCTCCCCCACCCCCAATAACTCAAGTACGATAGATAATATCTGTTGGTTTCAGTGTCCTTTTAGATTTCTTAATACAGTATTTTCTTTCTAGACCACACCTATCGCTACAGCCATTTCCAATTTGGGTTGACTTTTGGCAGGGAAGTCAAAGGGTAGGGAGAGCAACTTTTATAGCAGGACAGATGTTAAGAAATGATCAAGAAAGGACGGAAAGGGAAGGAAGAAAACAGAAACTGTGTTTCAAGGTTTAAAAAGACTTTATAATCAAGGTCTACCTAATCAAATGCTCAAATTAGATTTTTTTATTTTGCATAACTTTATGAAATATTTATTACTCAGTGCCAGGAAATGCAGCCTTTAGCATGGCCCTGGCCAAGTATTAAAGGCATACCTCTAATCTGCCTCATTTAGCTTCTATTTCTTCATCCTTGGCTCTGTCATTTATCAAAATTGGAGTTGTCTCCATGAGCATGCACGCTCAGAAATTTCTGCTAAAATAGGCACTGTGTTTTCCGTGACTGAGTTAACCCACTGCCCTTTACTAAATGCCGCAGATGGGGAAATGGGATGGAATTTCCTGACTTACCACTTCTATGTTAAACCTGAGTAAGTTTTGAATTTGGAAGATAGATTCCAGCCAGAGGGTGTATCTTGGAGCCATGTTCTGAAGTATCAGCCACCCAGATTGATTTCATTTAAGAAACAAATACACAAAATATCTGAATGTCGTATCCATCTATTCTAGCCAGAAGTAATTTCCATACGGTTTATTAGTGGACCTGCCTGGGCTCGTCTTGACTTACGGAGATGGAGTTCAATGTTGTAGGCCTGTGGTCACTAGTGAAAGGTCATCAAAGGTAGTAGTAGAGTTCATAAGGTAGAATTTCAAAGGCCATGTAAAAATTTTAACTTTTTTACCCATGACAAGACATCCAGAATAACTGAATCATTAAATGTCTTTGCTTTTGGCAAGGCAAGGCAGCAACAGAGGGTGGAAATTCATCAAAAACATCAGGTGTGAGTGCATACATGACGTTCTGAAAGGGAAAAATGAGTTGTTTCGTAATGATGTATTAAATAAACTAAATTTACTTTTTAAACAATTTTAAGCCCAAGAGGAGAAAATAGGAAAGGAAATGTTGATGATGAAAAGGTTCTAGATGGTCAGGAATTCCTTTTCTGTTCTGAAACCCATGTAAGTCCATTTGTGGAAGCCCCTGGAGAGCTGTCAGAATCACTCTTCTGGCTGTTAAAATAGCGTAAGTGTGTCAGGTCAGAGAAGAGATGGCAAATCATCATCCTCTTTCCGTTGTGTGCAATAGAGTAGCCTATTTAAAATTGGATTCACCCTAACCGACTGTGTCCTGTAAACAAAGCAGTCCTCAGAGTCACCTTGTAGGACAATGACAGGTAAATTAACAAGGAAATCAGGGACACAAAGGAAAGCCACCATCTGGGATAAATTCGGGGTTCCCCCCCGCCAGTGACTTTGAAAATGTCAGCTTATCAGCACTGAAGTTGCTGTAGAGATATGTACAGTATTGCCAGAATCTTCTGTGACAGAATCTTATTGAAAATCAATGATTCTGGGAAACATTACATCACTGTATTTTCTGGTATAAGAAATTTACTTAGATGTGAGCGACTTCTAAAACTGGAGGTTTTCCACTCTGGCTGCATATTAAAATTACCAGCCAGTGCTTAGGAAAAAAAAAAAAAAAAATCCAAGGGACTCTATACCACTCTCCACTAATTGAAACCAGAGCCCGAGGACAGGCTATGGGCATTTGTAACTTTAAAACTTGCATAGTGATTTCGATATACTGCAAGGGTTGAGAGTTATTACTCTAAACTGAATTGGTCCCCAAGAATTTTGCCCTTAGCATTTTCAAGGTTAGCTGCTGGGCAGAACCCCAAGTAATGATGATGCCCAAAGCATAATTTCAAGAGTTGAAATGGGGTAGTGGCCTCTTAACCACATAAGCAGGTTAGTGGAAGCCTGGCTGAGTATTACCACGTGCAGAAAGAAAAGACCAAGCACGTGGGACAAGAAGATGTATCATTACAGAAAATCCTGCCCTTCCCCTGAATTAGTTCCCTAGAGGCTCGACTGTAAGATTCTTCTGAGCAGCTTTAGTTTGTCTTGTCACCACCACTATATCCTCAGGATGGTGCCCATGACAGGGCAGCTACTTCCCAGTGAGTAGCCAGGGCTCTCTAGAGGCACAGACCCAGGTGGCTGGGCACATAGTAGGCTCTCAATAAATACGTGCTGAGTGAATGACTCCCTCTGTGGCCATGCAGGTGCTCAGCATAAAGGGAATCCTATTACATGTGTTACAGCTGGAGCTTCCCAGATGGCATCACCCTACCCTTCTACACCCACCCCCGACTAAATGAAAGCATTTTAAAATCATCATTGAGCAGTGGAAGCACCCATGTGTAGCCTGACTTTGCCTGTGAATGTGTTGTGAAATAATGATGAAACTTTTTAAAATTGATGGGTTTAGTGTTTCATTTTCTGATTGTTGCTTTTTAAATGCTAAATAAGATTTTCATCAAATATTTATCTTTTCTAAAACAGCAATCTCACTCAGCAATAAAAAGGAGTAAACGGTTGAAACACACAGTGTGGCTGAATCTCAAACCCTTTATGCAAAGTGAAAGAAGGGTGACTCAAAAGGCCACACACACATGATGCCACATAGAGGATGTTTTGGAAAAGGCAAAACCATAATGGGACAGGAAACAGTTCTGTGGTTGCCAGTGGTGGGGTAGGAAGGAAGATTGATTACAAAAGGGCAGCCCATGGCACTTGCAGGGGGTCATGGAAGGATCCCATGTCATGAATGTGATGGTGGATACAGAACTCTATAAATTAGTGCAAACTCTTGGAACTGTACAACAAAAAGAATGAATTCTACAGTATACAGATTAAAACCAAACCTCTTTGTAAAAGCGAGTCATCCCTTTTCATAGTTTATCAAATGCCCTGCTCTCCAGATAGATACTACTTTTAGTGTCTGGGTATTTTCTCCTTGCCTCTAAATAAAGTGCTTAATTTGCTGCTTGGGTTTTCAGTGTTAGGCATTGTGCATGGATTTCATACCGTGAAGAATACTGAGCCCTCGTGCATATCCCATACATACGCCTGCATATGTCTCATCCTCCAATCTCCCAGCTGTTAGAAGTTAAGAAACTACTGGATGCATTTGAATATACTGGGAAGAGATTTAGACAGCTGGGGGAGAACCGGCAGCTGGATTCATGACACATTTATAGAAAATTACGCAAATGTAAAAAGTAAAATTATTTCATGGAAACCACAAAGCATACAGGAAAAAGTATATGGCATGGTTCATTTGAATTTATTTGCACGGTTCATTTGAATATTATTTGCATGGTTATAATAAATGTTAAATATGGAGCCAACCAAAATAATTACTTATCTTCTTGAATCTCTGAGTGGTTCTAGCCAGTTCCAGTCTAGACTGATTCTCTCTGTGCTGGGTGTCATTTGGGGACAGCCCTTGTCATTACCCTTGGAGATTCCTTTCACCTTTCTTTTGGATTGGAGCTCCTCTATCCTAGATCCCTTAATTTCTTTCAAGCTTGACCCTTTTTAGTCAAAAACATTCTACAGTAGTTTCCCTAGAAAGAGTACATACAAATTTTTTCAAGACCCTGAATGGCTGACAATGTCTTTAAATCAACCTTCCTATGTAACTGATTGTTTACACAGTCACGGAATTCAAATTAGAATAATTTTCCCTCTGAATTTTGAAGGCTTTTTGCTCCATTATCTTCTGGCTTCTACAGTTTCTGTTGAGAATGACAAAGCATTCCAATTCCTGACCCTTTGGGACCTGCTTTCTCCTCTGGAAACTTTTAAGTTTCTCTTTGTTCCCGGTGTTAGGAGATTTCTAAGAATATGTCTTGGGTGTGGGTCTTTCAACCACCATGCTGGACACTTTCAATATGGAAAATCAGACCCTTCATCCTGGAATTATTTCTTTGGTTTCCTCTCCTGCGTTTTCTTTCTTCTCTTCTTCCAAATTCCTGTTCTCTGATTTTCTTACCATTCTCCTATTTTCTCTTTGTCTTTTCTGTTTCACTCTTTTAAGAGGTCCTTAACTTTATCTTTTAACCCTTCTTTTGAATTTCTATTTCTACTGCCATATTTTTAATTTCTAAAATTAAGTTTTTAAATAGGAATTTGTTCTAGTTTCGCAGACATAATCATCTCTTAGCTTTTAACCATGAGTAGAATTCATAGTTGATTTCTCTGTTTTGGTGTCTCAGGTTAAAGGTTTTCTGAATATGCCTGAAAAACACTCCTGCGCTCAAATTATAAAATGGGGCATAAAATAACTGGAAGTTCTGAGCTCATAGGTGGAGCTTGTTGACTTTGTGCTTCCCTATAGGACAATTTTGCTGAGCAGTTTTATAGGAAACCTCCTATATCATTATCTTTGGGTCTTTACTCTGGCATAAAACTCCCCAGAGAAGACTCTTCCATTCTGACCTACTGAGAACATAAACACAAGCCTGGCTACCAGTATCCTATGATGTCAAAGAAGGCTGGGGGCTCAACGTTTAGAATCCTTGCTTTCCCATCTAGTATGTTCTGTCCCGGCTCTGCCAAGAGTCCTCCAGTCAGAGGCCTTCTCTTGTCTACAGATAACAAATGTGTGGTTTTATTACCAGGCAGGAAATAAATTGTTACCTGGCTCCTTGATGTTGTGGGGAAGTGGAGCACTCTGACTCTGAAACAGATTTTTTAACCGAACCTCCTATTTTTGGTCCCACTGTCACCTCCTTTTTCAGAGATACTGTGAGCCTTCAACTTTGCTTCACAGCTTTTCCTACTGTTGACTTGAATATTCAGACTTCTGTAGTCTCAAGTCACTCACTAGTTCCAGCTTCCAAATTTTGCTGCTCTCTTTTCTACCCTGTCTAAAATGATCTCGCAAGTCATTATCATGTCGTAATAGCCTGTACGTTCTCTTCACGACAATCATCATCATCTTTAATTTTAACTTACTTTCTTATTATTTACCTCTGCCACTAGACTCTTCACTCTCTGCAGGAATACCATGTTTGTCTTATTATTTATTCTTGATGCCTATCACAGGACTGAAGTATGGGTGCAGGGGCTACGAATACAAGCTCGGAAGTCTGGGTTCAAATCCCAGCTCCACCATTTAGTAAATACACAGCATGGGATAGATAATCTCCCTGTGGCTCATTTTCTTCATCAGCAGAAGTGAGATAATGGATGATTTAATGAGATAATTCACGTAAAGTGCTTAGTACACACCTGGCACTTGGTAAGCAACCAATAAATGCTAACTACGGTGCGGGATAAACAAAAATGAATGATTAAGTGCCCTCACATATATCGTGTGGAGATATGGTCACTATATATATTTCATACTTACATTTCTTTGGGTCATGTACGTCCTCCTTTGATTAATGACCTTTGGGTTGTGTGTTACTTTTTCTCCAACAGGATATCCATCACAAGGGTCACTGCTGATATCTCGCTTGCCAAACGCTCAGTATTAAACAATCCCAGTAAGCACGCAATAATAGAAAGATCCAACACAAGGTCAAGCTTAGGTAAGTCTGCACAATGATCTTAAGCTATTTTAACACTCCTCTCCTGAAGATGACAATGAGAAGATCTAACGAGATGATAATTCCATGTGTCACAGAGTATAAAAAAAAAAACAACACGTGTTCCCAGTAGCTAGTGCTACAGTCTCAATGATTTCATGGCATGGAAGGATTTGTTATGATAGCTTCAAGTTAAAAATTCCACATGCTGTCAACATGAATGTTGTGGTTTGTTTTCACTAATATGAGCTTTGGTGTCTGTAGACTCTAAAAACTGCTGGCTTTGCATCAGTGTTACCATGAGCACGTTTATTAATCTACTGAAGGCTGTTTCCTCATTTAAAAAAAAAAAAGATAACTACCTTCTTGAATTCTTGTAAGGATTAAACATGGTATGTACTCCATAAATGATGGCTATTATCCCAAGTACCCCTTAATACTTGAATTATATCCATAATGAAATTCAGGATGATGTAGTTTGTGTGTGTATGTTGAGATTGATAAAGGATCAGGTCAATTCCTAGCTGTTGATATCAACATTTTTGTTTTATTTGCAAAAACAGTGTAGGGATTTTAGTTAACATGTTTACAGGGTGGTGTTTGGATATTGCGTATTAACATGCATTGATTTGATCATATTGAGACCCTTCAGCTATTTCTTCTCTTTGGCATGTGCTTGGAGTTTTAGGTTAATTATTGTTACATATGTGAATCACTGGATTGTTAGGTTTCTGTCTTTATAAAGTAAATTTTCCGAGGACTGTCGTGTAAGACCTTTGAGCTTAGTTAATTTTTTTCTATTTATAAGTTAAATATGTAAATTTTGGGGAGGCTCATTTTTAATATAGGAGTTTTTAGTTTACTCTGAAGTATCATTCCATAAGTAATAAAAAAAACTATTAGAAATAATAAACTTTATCTGTTAGGAATTAATATATTTTACAGAACTAAATTTTGTTCCTCACCTAATAACTTCTCATTAATGAAACTTCAGTAACAGGTTTAGAAATTTATTAGGGGGGAAAATGTGATAATCTAATGTGGTTATAGCAATTTCTTCTTATGTCTTTGTCTTCTGTGACACTTAAAACTCTTATCGCACATTATTTGCTCACAGGAATTATTATAAAATTGCTTCTTTAATATATTCAACTAATTAACAAAGTCAAATAATTTGTTTAGACTCATAACTGAATCAGTGACATAAAAGATTTATTTAGGCCGGGCGCAGTGGCTCATGCCTATAATCCTAGCACTCTGGGAGGCCAAGGCGGGTGGATTGTTTGAGCTCAGGAGTTCGAGACCAGCCTGAGCAAGAGCGAGACCCTGTCTCTACTAAAAAAAAATAGAAAGAAATTATCTGGATAACTAAAAATATATAGAAAAAATTAGCCGGGCATGGTGGCTCATGCCTGTAGTCCCAGCTACTTGGGAGGCTGAGGGAGTAGGATCGCTTGAGTCCAGGAGTTTGAGGTTGCTGTGAGCTAGGCTGACGCCACGGCACTCACTCTAGCCAGGGCAACAGAGTGAGACTCTGTCTCAAAAAAAAAAAAAAAAAAAAAAAAAAAGATTTATTTAGATTACCAGGCTTTTTTTTAACTACTGACTATACATTATTTTTTTAACTTTTTTCTTTTTCTTTATTTCAGAATACAGGGAGGTACAAATGCTTTGGTCACATAAATTGCCTTTGTACCACCCAAGTCAAAGCTATAAGCATGCCCATCCCCCAGACAGTGCATACTGCACCCATTAGGTGTGAATTTACCCATCCTCTCCTCCCCCTCCCACCTTTCTGATCCCCGATGAATGTTACTTCCATATGTGTATATAAGTGTTGATTGATTAGTACCAATTTAATGGTGAGTACATGTGGTGTTTGTTTTTCCATTCTTGTGATACTTCACTTAGAAGAGTGGGCTCCAGTTCCATCCAGGTTAATACAAGATTAGTTCACCATTTTTTTTATAGCTGAGTAGTACTCCATGTTGTACATATACCACATCAATGCAATCCCTATTAAAATACCAACAACATTTTTCACAGATCTAGAAAAAATAATTCTGTGTTTCACATGGAACCAGAGAAGACTCTGTATAGCCAAAGCAACCTTAAGCAAAAAGAACAAATCAGGAGGCATCAATTTACCAGACTTCAAGCTACACTACAAGGCTATAATCACCAAAACAGCACGGTACTAGCACAAGAACAGAGACATAGACCAATGGAACAGAACAGAGAACCCAGATTTAAAACCATACTCATATAACCATCTGATCTTTGACAAAGCAGACAGAAACATACACTGGGGAAAAGAATCCCTATTCAATAAATGTTGCTGGGAAAACTGGATAGCCAAATGTAGAAGAATGAAACAAGATCTGTACCTCTCGCCTCTGACAAAACATGCATTATTTTTAAATGACTCTTCCACTCCATATATTTTACTGAGCATATAGCAGGCACTGAATATCATGCTAAAGCCTGGGAAAGATGGATTAGATGAAGCCCCTGCTACCTAGGAGCTTGGTGTAGCAATAAGGCAAATAAGTTAAGCGCCCATTGCAAGGGAGGGTGATGAGCAAAGTGGTCCGGCATTGAACTGATTGCCAAAGAGCTAATGCTGTGGAGGCATGTAGGCCTTGGGGAAAGGCTCTTCCCAGCAGCTGATCATGAGCTGAGACTTGAAACATGATCAGATTTAGCCACGAAAAAAGGGAAAGGGGTTGATAGCATGACAGTGATCTGAGAGTGGAAGGATTCTGGAAAACACATCTGTTTCACTTCTGCTGAAATATACGGTTTAAAAAAATAAGGGAGATGGACCACAACACCAGAGAGATAGGCAGGAGTAAGAAATTAAGGAGTTTGGAGCTTATTTTTGAGGCATTAGGGAAACATACAGATTTGAGGCGTTCATTCATTTACCAACTATTTGAGTACCGCCACGTGCTAGGCATCATTCTAAGTGCCAGGGACACAGAAGTGAAGGACAGAAAGTCGTCCTTCTCATAGTTTTTTTTTCTCTCACAGTTTTTGTCTCACAGGGAAGACATGGACAAAAACGTATAGACGTAAAACACAGACAGTTACAGATAGTCGGTGAGCGGTCGATGCGTTCTGAAAGCAGCAGCAGGCTGGGGAGTAGAGTGTAAGCTGGGGAGGAGGGTATGATTTTATACAGGGAAGGCAGCTCCGAGGAAGTGACATTTTAGCAGCATGATTTCTGTGGTGAGCTCTGTCGCCTTGCTGCAGCTACCTGAGGAAGAGTGTTCTAGGCAGGGGAAACTGTATTCTCAGGTGCTCAGAGCAGCACAAAGACCCTGGGGCAGGAGTGTGTCTGACGTGTCCGAGGGACAGCGAGGAGGCCAGTGTGACTGCAGTGGGGTGAGCTGTGGGGAGCCTGATCGCGCAAGGCTTAGTAGACGTGGAAAGACCTTGCCTTTTGTTGTGGATGGAACAGGAAGTTGTAGGAGCGCAGAGACATGACATGGTGTAACATATGTCTTAGAAGAATCACAGCATTATGGAGGAGAGGATGGAACAGGGCAAGAGAAAAGTGAGGGACGCAGTAGGAATCTGCTGAAGCAGATTCTGAGAGAAATGATGGACTCTGTGCAGAACCCCAGGCACAAAGACTGGTGACTTTAGAAGAATCCGTGTGGCAGCAGGGTGGAGAAGGGGCGAGACTTGGGCAGGGAGGTCACTTAGGAGGCCATTGTCATCATTCATCTTAGAGGATAAGAGGGCATTTCAATCGTCTGCATGTGGCTATCCAATTTTCCCAGCACCATTTATTGAATAGGGATTCTTTTCCCCAGTGTATGTTGCTGTCTACTTTGTCAAAGATCAGATGGCAATATGCAGATGTTTTTGTATCTGGGTTCTCTGTTCTGTTCCATTGGTCTATCAATGAGATATCACCTAACCCCAGTGAGAGTGGCTTCTATCACAAAGTGCCAAAACAATAGATGCTGGAGTGGATACAAGAGATAGGAACACTCATATGCTGTTGGTGGAACTGCAAACTAGTGCAACCTCTATGGAAAATAGTATGGAAAGTCCTCAAAGAACTAAAGGTAGACCTACCATTTGATCCAGCAATCCCACTACTGGGTATTTACCCAAAGACAAAAAAGTGATTTTATCAAAAAAACACTTGCACTAGAATGTTTATTGAAGCACAATTCACAATTGCAAAGATGTGGAATCAACCCAAGTGCCCATTAATTCACCAGTGGATTAATAAAATGTGGCATATGTACACCATGGAGTACAAAGGATGAGTTAATGTTTACTGCAGCACAGTTCACAATTGCAAAGATGTGGAATCAGCCCAAATGCCCATCAGCTTATGAGTGGATTAACAAAATGTGGCAGGGCATATGTAACCATGGTATATAATACTACTCAGCCATTGAAAAAAATGACTTAATGCCTTTTGTAACAAGCTGGATGAAACTGGAGACTGTCCTCTTAGTGAAGTATCACAGGAATGGAAAAACAAACACCACATGTACTCACTATTAAAGTGGAAACTAACCCATCAGCGCTCAGTGGAAATCGTGCAGGTGGGAAGGTGGAGGAGAGGATGGGTGAAATCATACCTAATGGGTACAGTGTACACTATCTGGGTGATGGGCACACTTATAACTTTGACTCAAGCAGTACAAAAGCATCCATGTAACCAAAACATCTGTACCATTGTAATACTCTGAAATTTAAAAAAATTTAAAATATTAAAAAAAAATAATAATGAGAGAGTTGGAGGCAAGACAGTGGCAGAGGGCATGAGGAGAAAGAGGAATCCAAGATGAAAGAGCAGGAGTGTCAGGATTTGATAATCTATTAAATGTGAAGTACAAAGGAGGAAAATCCAGGATGGTTTCTGTTTTCACTTTAAGGAATTGGGTGATGGATGGTGGTGTTCTGGGGATAAGGGGTTCAGGATGAGGCAGTGGACTGTGGAGGGGGATAAGGAAGATGATGACTTCAGTTGTGGATATAGCGAATTTGCATGTTGTGGAGCATCCAGATAAACAGCAGGCAGTTTTATGTACAGATCTGGAACAAAACAGAGGGCAGGGCTTAAGGGCTTAAGTTAATTCTTGTTATTCACAGTAGTTATGTTCTATAAAATCACTGCAAATACTGAATTAGCAAATACTGACCCATTGTTCCTAGAGGAAATGCAGGGTTAGGTTCCTGGGAGCCTCTGGTCAGAACATTTTTGTCAACTAATCAATACATAACTGTGGTTTATGTGCATTCCCATTTAAAGACACATTATTTAATATATATTTTTGATTCATTAACATTGAACTCACAAGCAACTGTACTATAACTCATCCTTGAACGAAGTTCATCTAACACATGCATTCTCTAATAAGGCGCGTCAGTCTGTGCTTAGGAACACTACACAGCACTTCAGCATTATGCTTGGGGGCCATTTTAAACAGTGAAATCATCAATCAGAAGTTCAAAAATGCAAAATATATGTCACTAAAAAGACCAGTCTAAGAGCTGTAACAAGAGGGCAGAGTACTGCTTTGCTCAACCTCAGCTAGGAACCTGTGCATTGGGTGACTCGAATTTTGCTACTATGTCCACAAATGAGTGCCAAAGTGCCACGAATATTGCTTTTGTGGTTATAAATAAATTTAGGAAGCATGTGAATTTGTAAATACAGAAGCTATGAATAACTATGAACTGTACTTTGTATTTGGAAGCCATTAGTTTATACATGTAGTCAGAGAATCCAGAATGAGAAGGCTAAGATGAGTCCAGACCCCCGACAAGCACCAGTATTTAGAGGTTGGCAGGGAAAGTAGGCTCTTGAGAAAGAACAAGAAATAGCTGCACGGGGAAAACTTCCAGAGAGAAGTAGCACAGTCAGGAGGGAATATGTTTCAGTGATCCAAACGCTAGAGGTCAAGCAAGATAAAGACTGGCAACACCCACTGACTTTCCAGATGGGGCATTTCTATCCCTGACTTAGTGCTCTACTCAAATAGAGGAAGCAGGGAGGGTCAGAGGGACAAGAACCTGGACCCTGTGGAAGGTGGCCATGGGCCCAGAGCCCAGGGAATTGGTGATACAGACTGGCCAGATGCGTCATCTGGATTTCTAGGAAACTTAATGTGCAAAAACCTTTTCTAGTATCGCTGAAGAAGAGGAATGCATGAATTACACATTAAGTAATTCTTTGTACAGCATGAGGATTTTTAGTTTTTCTCATGGTAGTGCAAAAGAAAAATAAACCAGGCAGGAGAATGATCAGAGAACACCCACCCCCCAGTATCACATGTTAAATGACCTGTTAGGAATATTATGTGGACCCTATGGGATGGGAAACATTTTAAAAGTGGAGCTTTGTGCAAAACTGATAGTGTCATACTCTAGGTACGTAAGTTTATGCATATATGCTATCTGTGGTACTAAAGGCTCCCATTTTCTATTTTTTAAATTTTGCTTTTATATTTATTCTTCTTGCTTTCCTTCAGGTCTTTGTTATTCTTATTGATTTTAAGCTAGTAGATTACATAGTCTTTCTATTTCCCATCCTTAAAATGATGAGAATATTAGAACGTATCCTTAGGATTGCCATGTGGATGGAACGTGTTGACACATAGTAGGAGGAGATAAGTCAATGGTGGTTGCTGTTATTAGTGGTTTTTTAAATTTTCTTTTTCTTTCCCCTTTCATGGGAACAAGAAGAAATATTAGCAGTGTCAATTCTGATTTTTCAAATACAGTGCATACTTTATATAATTCTTCTATTTCTTATTCAAAGACTAAAGTGTATAAAATATAAATCTAGATCTGAAGCCAGACAGCAGAGTGCTTTCCATGAGTGTTGTTGCATGGAGTTGTCACTGCTGCTTTTCTTTTTCTTCACATCTGTGATTCTCAAACATTAGCCTATATCAGAATCACCTAGAGGGTATGTTAAAACACAGATTGCTTGTCCCAACCCCAAAGGTTCTTATTTAGTAAGTGTGGGATGAAGTATGAGAATTTGCATTTCTAACAAGTTCTTGGAGATCATACTTTAAAAAAAATTGCTAATTTAATGAAGATGCTTCCTCAGTCACCCATTTCAAAAATTGTTTTTATTCTATTCTGAAAATACTCATTATCCTCACAGTAACAGCAAGCTGTACTTGGATAAGGCACTTTAAAAAAAAAAAAATCTCATTTAATCCTTAGCAAACTTGAGCTTGCATCAGAACTCCACGGACAGCATGCTGAAACACAGAGTGCTGGGCCTTGCCCCCAGGGTTTCTGATTCAGCAAGTCTGGGATGTGGCCTGGGAATCCGTGTTTCTAGCACATTTCTAGGAGATACTAATGCTGCTGGTTCCAGGATCATACTTTAAACACCACTGAGCTAAACCATTTTTTATTTTGTAAGGTTGATTTGAATCCCTCAAGTGGTTGGATATTTGTTTCCTTTACATATAGACTGTTATTAATTTTACACTTCTATTAAATCACCGATATTAATTATATTATTCAGAGCCTTTGTAACCTTTTTTTGCTAACTTATCTGTCAGATATCTATCACGACATACAGTATTATACTAAAGTAAACTTTAACGCTGGTTAAGAGAGCAATTCTTTACATTCTGAAGGTGTTGTACAGAAAGGATACCTTTGCAAAAGGACACTTTATATCGATTCTGCTGCCTGTAAACATTAACATAATGGCTGACCTACCTTCCTGTTGAAGAAACAGTGTACCATTTTACTGTAATTTAGTTTAAAAATACTGTAATTGAACTCTATTTAACATTTTACAGCGGAAGTTCAGAGTGAAATTGAAAGGATTTTTGAACTTGCAAGAACACTGCAATTGGTAGTCCTTGATGCAGATACTATTAATCATCCAGCTCAACTTAGTAAAACCTCTTTGGCCCCTATTATAGTGTACGTAAAGATTTCCTCTCCTAAGGTAAGTAGGGTTGCTATTATTTGCTCTATGATCAAACTCTACAAAAATGTGTTTTATGTTCTGCTTCTCAATGATACCAGCCTTTATGATGAACGTAGAGCTCATGGAGACATTCATTGGTCAAGAATTTTTAAGACTGAAGCAAAGCATGGTTAGTTTAATGATTTAGAATAGCAATTCTCAGAATCCCTGGAGGGTTCTGAGATACTTTCAGAGGGTCTACAAAGTCAAAACTACTTCTAGGATAATACTAAGACATTATTTGCTGTTTTGACGTTTTCATGAACGATGGATCCTAAACATGAATCAAAAAGCACTAGCATTTACTGTGTTCATCATCACAGTGTTCTCACTACTGTTTAAGGGGAAAAAAAGGCAGTTTCACTTAAGTATTCTGGTGGAGTAGTGAAAATTAAATTTTGACTCTTAAGTACAAGTCTTTTTAATATTCTGTGTAATGAAATAGGCAGTACATACCAAAGTAAGTTGTCACAAGGACAAACACTGGTGTGATTGAGTTGTGAACTAAATTAGCGACTTTTTTCATGGAACACCATTTTTATCTTTTTTATCTCAAGGAACAACTGACAGGCTTGGGTATTTGGTAGATATCTTCTTGAACAAAGTGAGCCTGTTGATTGGGTGTGGTGGCTCATGCCTTTTAACCCCAGCACTTTGGGAGGCCCAGGCAGGAGGACTGCTTGAGGTCAGGAGTTCAAGACCAGCCTGAGCAACATAGTGAGACCCCCTCCATTTCTACAAAAAATTTTTTTAAAACAATTACCTGGGTGTAATGGCATACACTTGTAGTCCTAGCTTACTGGGGAGGCTAACACAGGAGGATTGCTTGGGCCCAGGAATTGGAGGTTACAGTGAGCTATGATCCCACCACTGCATCCCAGCCTGGGTGACAATGCAAGACCTTGTCTCCTGGAAGGAAAAAAAAAAAAGTGAGCCTAACTGTATGTGTTGGAAGAACTCAGTGAAACACCATTTTTCAAATGATCAATGAATGATGATGTTAATTTCAAGACTAATGGAAATACGATTTCAGATTTCATATGGCAACTAGTCTTTGTGTAGTATCAAAGAAGAATATCCACAGTTATCTGAAAATGCTACAAAATATTCCTCAATCACATCTGTAGGAGGCTGGATTTTCTTTGCATATTTCAAACAAAAAAATACATTGTAGATGCAGATAGACTTCAGTTATCCTCTATGAAGTGAGGCATTAGAGAGATTTGCAAAGCAAATATGGAGCTATTCTTATAAAAACAAGTAATTTATGTTAATGTGTAACAGATTTATTAATTTTAAATGAATATTTTCAGAATTTCTCAGTTTTAATTTTTAATGTGAATATTAGATATTTCACATAAAAGCTTTTTGGGGTTCTCAAAAACCTTTTTAGGTTTTAAAAAAAAGGGTTTGGACTCAGAAAAAGTGCTACACTGGTGATTAAAGCTTGCAACTGAGCTTTATGTTAGTATGTTAATTTTGCAGATAATCTTATCTATTGTATTTTATAGCTCAATCTATTGCAAGCCCTTTGTGCTGTATATGAAAAGGGACTATATATAAAAAGGCCCCAGAGAAAGGAATCGGTAATGTACATTGTAGTTTACGTGAGTTCAGATATTCCTCTATTACAAACTCATATCTTTTACAGGTTTTACAAAGGTTAATAAAATCTCGAGGGAAATCTCAAGCTAAACACCTCAATGTCCAGATGGTAGCAGCTGATAAATTGGCTCAGTGTCCTCCAGTAAGTTCTCTCTCTATATGGTATAATCCAGTTGAAGAGATCAGACCTGGCATTATTTTTTAAAAAAACAAGCAAACAAAAAACACACAAACACTTGTCAGGGAACAGAATCCTCATTACTTACAGGGGTATTCATTCCAAGGAAGTGAACTGTCCTGCATCCTTCCTGATCATGTCATGGCTTACAAGAATCTATGGTACAGTCTGTGGTGACCTCATTTTGTTAATATCTAACACAAGACCATGGTTCCAAAAATTTGGTTTGTAAGATGGATCTTTTGGGGTTGGTTTATTATTCACATCTGATCACGGGGAGCAAGTTATCTGCTCAGTATAACTGACTAACTTATTAATAGTACTTAGAAATTTATTTTCACATGGTCTCAAATCAGTTTCTCAGATTCCTCTAATCTATCAACTTTTACTTGCTGGAAGTATGTTAAAATTTGATAATCATTTTTTAAGTCCCCTGAAAAGTGAGGCATTGTTTTCTTCCCTGAGGAACTGTGAAGTTAGGACCATGTCCTAATCTTCCCTTATTCATTTCCAAATTAAGATTTCACAATCCCTATGTTGAGAACAGGCTTCTTCCTGTACTGTTACGAGTGTGACAGCACAGAAAAGTTACTGGTTAAGCATTCAGTGTCCTAAACACTGATTTGAGGTGAACAGATACTTACTTATATGCTAACTAAATAAGACGGTCAGCCAACAGAAAGGTAGGAGCACATGAGCAAGAGCAAATACCTAGGGGTCCAGCCCCTCTCCCCCTCTTGTAGATGGGATCTCAGTCAGTCATCTGCTGGCATAAATGTACTGTCTGAAACGTCTGCCTCTGCAGGAGTTGTTTGATGTGATCTTGGATGAGAACCAGCTTGAGGATGCTTGTGAGCACCTTGCCGACTATCTGGAGGCCTACTGGAAGGCCACCCACCCTCCCAGCAGCAATCTCCCCAACCCTCTCCTTAGCCGTACTTTGGCCACGTCAACTCTCCCTCTCAGCCCCACCCTAGCCTCTAATTCACAGGTAAGGGGGGGGTTCTTTTTTTTAAAAGTCTTCATAGAGAAAGTAGGCTACCTAAGCAGACACCACTGAGATCCAAACCCAGATAGCCAGTGCAGGGCTTGTTCCTGTAGACTAACTCTACCTAAACAGAGACAAACATTATGAGCTATTTAACCAAGTCCAGCATGAGCTGTGTACTTGTAAGAAAAGCAATGTAAACATAATATACTATGAACATAATACATAGGCTGTGAAACTCACTAACTACATGTTCTTTAAGACAGGGATAGTCACAGCACAGGTTGCGGAAGCAGACCACTTGGATTCAAGTCCTGGCTCTGCCTCCTGTTGAGTGTACAACCCTAACTGCTCTTGCATAAGGGCAAACTAGCTCTCGAGGCTGTTGTAGTTATTAACTTTTCTCATGAGATGAACCTTATCTCAGAAGGCTGTAATATTAGTGAGTTATTACATGCCAAGGTCCTAGAACAGTACCTGTCCCATGTTGCCATTTAAGCATTTTATATTTTTAATTATTTTGTAATTTTTTTCTTA